>BMAC01000262.1:1243094-1272409 GCA_014905375.1 Phtheirospermum japonicum | reverse complement strand
CCGAAGCTTTCATATTGATTGAGCCCGGAATCATCGCCCTGGCCAGCCCCCTCGAATTCCCAAGAGCCGTCCGAAGGAATAACCCGGGCTACTAGACATGGACAAGAATCGAGAAGGAAAGAGAGGAAATTACCTTTGCAAGCAAGAACAAGAAGACGACCAGACGAAGCTAGACTAAAAATGACATTGGCCGAACAAAAAACCGAGATTATGGAGTGTATATGGGGTTGTTACTCAAAGGTGAAGGTTCGAGGAATAAATGGAGCGGCAATTGAAGGATGAAAGATGGGAAAATAAGGCTTTGAATCTCACGTATTAATAGAGGAGAGTCCAATCATGGATCATATGATTGGATCATAAGAGTCTAAGGAAGGAGTCCACATGTCATAAAACTCCAAAAACACAAGAAGAACAAAAGCTTCCATTTTGGAAAGCATGGACGGTCAAACTTCCCACAAAACGAGGCCAAAGAGACAAGACACTTCACGCCCCAGATCGGCTCGGCTCCCTCAGACGACCAGAATTGGATGAGCCGCGAACCCCGCCTACGCATAGCCGACTCCGCGCTCAGGGGCTTATTGATGGTCGGTATCGTCCCGAATACCCCGTAGAGGAACCGAGCCAAACCACTCAAAATAACTCGGAGGATATGCTCGACCACACTGGACTGGCCGATCTGGCCGAGAAGATTTTTGCCTGGCCCACCGAGCCCGCGCCAGCGACGTTACCGAGAAACTGGCCACCGGCGGGCGAGAGGGGTTATTGCCCGAGATGCTGAGAGAGACGAGCAGGAGGCTCTGAGGGCGCCGTGTAATCCGGGCGAGCTGCCGAGCACTCCAATCCGGGCCCGCCGAGCTGAACTCCGCCGATCAGGCAATGCCAAGGATGCCCAGTCGAGCTAGCACAGGGCTATCAGGCGCATACGTGTCGAGCTGGAGCGTGTGCCGCGAGACCTACCGAGCCCATCCGCGTAGGTCGTCGGACATAGGCCTGCCAAGGTGGAGCCCACGACGCGCGGACTGGCCGATCACATCCGCGTACGCATTGTTGGGCATAGGCCTGCCGAGCTGGACGGCACGCAGCCCGACCTGTCGAAGTCCATCAGCGCAGGTCGCCAGACACATACCTGTCGAGCTGGAGCGCGTGGACCCGCGAGACTTGCCGAGACCATCTGCTCAGGTCGTCGGACACAGGCCCTGCCGAGCTGGAGCCCGCGGCGCGCCTATTTTGCATGTAATTGTTGTGTTTTTCCTTGTGTCTTTAGTTAGAGTTTAGCGTCGTTTCTAGTAGTTTTGAGTCGTTTTTCATTAGGTTTTTAGGTCTTTTTCTTGTTCATTATCTTTTTGGCTTTAAGTGTACTAAGTGTGAGGGTTTGTGCTATTCTTGGGTTTTTAAGTTTGAATTCTTGTTTTGTAGGTGGCTAAAAGGGATTACATTCGCTCGGTGGATGTCTCAGTTGTCGTAATGCAAGCATAACTCCATAACCACTTGTTCCATTTGCCTCCACTTTATACCATTGGAAAGCTGACAGAATTTTCTAAAACTTTTGTGTTTACAACAATTCCCAAATTTCGAGCCTAAGAATGGTAAAAATCAGCTTTAAGTGGAGGACAGTTTGTCATCGCCTCGCTTGTGGCAGGTTTTGGTACGGAGCCCGTAACTCTCCGAGAAAAATTCCAAATGACTCAAATCAAACGCCAAATGATATCCAAGAAGAAGGGCTACATTTAATATGAAGACATAGTTGGCTGATTCCGTATGTTTGGCAGTCGATCGACTGGTTTTCTATCGATCGACTGCTGGACAGAGAGTTCGGCTGTTCGAGGATGGGCAGTCGATCGACTGCTTTGTCAGTCGATCGACTGCATCGCTGGGAGTTCGGCCATTTTGAGCATTTTTGGAAGTTTTTGCCCCTAAAAATAAGTATTATAAATCCCACCACCTTGCTCCTTTGAAGAGATAACTCCTCTCCCAACCCAAGCTAGGGTTTGGGATCAAATTACTCTCAAATCTCTTGGATAATCTTCTCTCTTAGGTTTTAGATTCAATTTCAAACTTTTATGTAATTTCCTTTTTCCTAGATTAGATTTAATTTCAAGCACCCTCTTGGGTTTGTAAGCCTAAGAAGAATCCAAATACTCCTTTGGATTGTTACTTTGATGCAATTACATTCAAGTTTTATTTCATTTCTTAATTCAAGTAAGTTTCCCTTCAATTTCATGTTTTATGCTTTAACTCCATGCTTTGTTCTTCATTTCCATGCTTGTTCTTCATGTTATGCCTTTTCTCTTAGCTACTTGATTTCATGATTAAACATGTGAATTGACTATGGATTCTAGTTGAGTGACACACCTAGCAGCTATAGATTGGGTCCTTGATCATCATGATTTTGAGTTTTTCCTATGCTTTATTTTGATTTTGATTTTTATGCTTTGTTTCATGCTTCAATCCTAGATCTAGGCTTTGTTTCTTGTTATTATTCTTAAAGTTTTGAACTTTCTTGTCAACTTTCCTTTCTCTTTACATCCATGCTTTCAATTTTTGTTAATTTGCTTTATTTAGGATTTTATGCATAGTTGTACCTTGTGCTTGCATGCTTGTACTTGGTGAAACAATGCTTGTTTTTACTTGTTTTCATTAATTGCTTGCATTTTCATGTTAAGGCATCCGACGAGGCATCCTACCCATTTGCACTTTCAATTCCTAGGATAGTTTAGCTATTTTAATTATTTTATTTTCATTTTCCTTTATCTTTCAAGCTTGAAACACATTGAATACTTCAATTCGAATCGAATTCCGATAATACCAAGCCATGAACCCAAGCCAGCTGCCGGGAACCCCTGCCGAGCTCGCCGAGCAGAGGCTGCCGACCAGAGGGTGTAGAGCTCTGTCGGTCAGCACCGAGCTCTGTCGGTCAGCACCGAGCCCCGACGCCAAGCTAAAAGCCCCGGCGCCCACGCGGCACGATCAAAATTCTCCTGGTAAGTTGTTGGGCTGAGAATGCCGAGCTGGGATATCAGGTTGATGTCTCCAGATCCGTTAGGTGAGTAACCGAGATCGGCGTTAAGTTGGTGGAAAATTCCTGAGGTCGGCGTCAAGTCGGTGAACACGTGAGCAAAATCTGCAGAGAACTAATGGGAAAGCGACATGTGTTCAATTGGGGTTTCAATGAAAACTATAAATAGCCTTTCCAAGAGATAGAGAGAACGATCCCCAATTTTTTAGAGAGAGGGAAACATAGAGAGTTTTAGAGAGAGAAAGCTTGTAACTTGAAATCAAGCACCCGTAAAGGGTCCGGCCAAGGCCGATCCGAACAGATTTTTGAGAATAAAAGTTAAGCATTTTTTCCTACCCGTTTTCTGCTATCTGGTTGCTGCTCTTTTGCTATTTTTTATTTTATATTGGTTGTGTTACTCTTAACATAAACATCTATTTCATGAAAAAGTAAAAGAAGAAAAGAGACTGAAAAAAGGGGCACATAAAAAATTAGAGTTTTCATTCACCAAATACCCCTTTATATAAGGAACCAATTATATTGTCTTATAAATACATAAAACTAATGAATACAATTGTCAATTACTTTGATAAAAGACACACCTATTGAGTTTTCCTTTAACACTCATTATGTCAAGTCAACAAGTGAAACGGTGTATGTGTAATTATTAATATAACAAACGAGACCCTGTATATTCTTTTTTGTAAAATCTATTGACGCCATTCAATGTTCTTTCTTGAATTACAATGTCAGACTATTTGATAAATATATATATTTTTTTCATTTCAATCTCAATATTATTCATTTTCATAATTATTAATAAGTATTTTAAAGATCACAAATCTTTACATACTATATTGTGACATTCGATCTTGTAAATAAGCAGAATCTTTTGGGTAGTTTTCATAAATATCACAAAATTAAATTTACGAAAGAAATAATATTTTTATTTTTTTTGAATTTATTATTCACATTTTAAACTTAATAATTTTTTTTTTATATTTATTATATTTGCGAAGATCGCGTGTTCATACATAAATTTTGATGATTATTAACCACTCACACGCAAATTAATTTCTCATATTTTCATTGATGACCTCTTGGGGCCAACACGAAAACTGTAGTCTTGGGTTTCCAAGAAACCAAATCAATCACCACCAAAACCCATCAGTTCAAATCGCAGATATTCACCCCAACCACTCCCAAACTGGTAACAACAATTAATTCTCTCTGTCTCTTTCTCTCTCTTGCCCTATTTATACCCTATCTTATTGGTGAAATCATTATTTTCTCAGACAGACCCCCTCCACTCTTTTATCATCTGGATCTGAGAGAAACAATGGCCTAATCAATTGCCCAGCTCACTCATTCTCTCTTTAATCTTTGGTCTGTATCTTTACTCATTTATTTATTTCCTTTTATAATCTTTTTTTCCTGTCTTTTAGGGTTTTGTGCTCATTTTACCCTCTAAAAATGGCAAAATGCTGCATTTACTTCAGAAATACCTGTCTTTGTCTTAAGCTGGACTTCTCTTGTAACTAGAAAAGGAAAAAAGAAAGAAACCCTAAAAACATATCATCTCGTTGTATACTAGCATATTCCTTGTTTTCTTAAAGTAGGAAAGGGAAAAGAAAAGTTGGGAATATTAGTATAGAGATTATTTTTGGTAAAAAATCTGCAATCACCAAAAAAAGAAAAAAAGAAAAAAAAAAGTTTATATATATATATATATATATATATATATATATATAATGGCTAGAGAGAAGATTCAGATCAAGAAAATAGACAACGTGACTGCTCGTCAGGTGACTTTCTCAAAGAGACGAAGAGGGCTCTTCAAGAAAGCTGAAGAGCTTTCGGTTCTTTGCGATGCTGATATTGGCCTTATCATCTTCTCCTCCACTGGAAAGCTCTTTGAGTACGCCAGCTCCAGGTCTTTCTCTCTCCTCTATCTACATTTCTATGTCTGTGTAGTGGGTTCTTGGGTTTTATGGTGGGAGATTGAAGAAAGATGTTTAAAAGAATGTATTTTATATTTATTTCTTACATTAAATGTGTTGGGGACCTAGAAGTGTGGTCATGGTTTAGTTTAGTGAGTTCACTTAGAATTATTATTATTCAGATTTTAATATTCTTGAATCTTCTGTTTTGCTGTCAGCTAGCGTAGACATAAGATAATGGCTGTTTTATTTATTTATATTTCCATCTTGTCACTGTTTTTGTTTTCTTGGCTGTGTATTATGGAATATTTATGCCTTTTGCTGGTTGATTGTCCCCTGATTTTCCATAAACTTTTTAGCGCTATTCTTTGATCAAATTGTGAAAGTAATAGTACTAGCTTGAATCGTGTGTCAATTGAGATCCTATATTTAATGTGTCTTCTATTCTAAATAAACCCTACATATATACTGATGGCGTCAGTTTGTACATGTGTCATTGACACACCCACAATGGGATTCTATCCCCGACCTCATTCCAAAAAGACAGAGGTTGATACCACTTGAGCTAAACTTCATGCTAACAGTTTATAAGAATATAAGATGAATCAATAAATTAAATAGATTAATCTTAATTGATGCCAAGAGTTGCTACTTTAATTGTTGATAACATGTAGTTCCTTGTACTATAGTGGAAGTAGCTAGTCATGTGGTTTTTATTTTTTGGTTATTTCCAATTTGAAGTTATGCAAAACGTACTAGTTATTATTTTTTACTTATGTAAAAGCAATGTGTTCCAAATAATGCCATTATACTCGAGACCACACTTTTAGTGCAAGTTGTCTCCAGTGATTAAAACAGCGGAAGTGTAATGATAAAAATAGACTGAGTACGTGCGCTAATGAAGATTGGTGCATGCCAAAACTCACAGTGAAAACTAATTTATGATATAAATAACCGGGAACCACTCTAGCTCCCTCAATACTATTGATTGAGGAGTGACACGATGCAATCAAGCGAATTGCCTGAAAGAGAACTCGCTGCAGCAAAACTGCTTTTAAGCGATGATAAGTTTGTCCCTAAATTATATATTTCATTTCTAAGAAAAATAGTCTGTTGCTAGTTTCGTGGTCTTCACAAAGTCATTGGCAATGTTTGACAATTAGCATTTGCGGATTGTGATAGGTGATTATTTTTTTGGCTATTTTGACCGGCTAATTGCGTTAGCTAGTTTAATTAGCTGAGTGTGCTGGAGTATTTAAATAGGAAATGTCTACGGTGCCGGGAAGGCACTATGCCCCCCACCCCTTTTGCATTTACATCCATTCATTTACCAATATTTATAACCAACTTTTGATGCAATGATTGTGATTAATTAAAAAAATGTTAGAAGTTTCCATTTAAATATTATAATTAGTTGTAAATAAATTTTATATGTAGAATATGTATTGAAGTTTTTGATATCAACTTGATTTTGTAAAATAATCAAAAATTACATTAACATAATTAATTGTTAGGTTTTTATTGTTTTAATTTGTTACTAACATATATACGTCGAATAATTAAAATAATATTGATAACAAAAAATAGTTATTATTTAAAAATTATTATATATAGAAGTTTCTCAAGTCGCTAAAATAGCTATTAAAACCCAATTATAACTATTAATTAATCAAAAAATTAGTTGAAAATAATTTTGTTTATGTTAATTAATAATAAATATGATTCTCTTTTAACAATTTGATAAAATTGTCATTTTAATTCACTTCCAATCCTCTCTTCTCAAAAACCTCTTGACTTTGGCTTCAAAATAGCGTTTTGAACCAAAAATGTGAGTTTTAACCTTTATTTACCAAACAATCCAATTAGAGGATTTAACTAGTCAATCGTCAATCCTCTAAATTTGGGTCAATCTCTTATTTTATCCAAAACCTCTAATTTTCAAACACCCAAGATATTTATGGCAATTTTAGGTTAAAAATGTCTTTTGAACCCACTATCAATACATATATTTTCAATATCTCTTACATTCAATTTTTCTAAATCATCATTTTGGAAACAAAAAACTAATTTTATCTTGTTTACCAAACATCCTAACCTCTTCATTTTGCCCAAAATACCGTACACAATCAATATATATTTATTAAGATGGTAAATCATTTCTCAAAACTCGTGTAACACGCCGGTCTTAAATTAGTATATATGTATATACATACACACAAGTATATATGTATATTAGTTTAAAAACAAATTCGAGAAATGAATTACATTCTTGATAAATATATAATGATTGATACAAACCATATGGTTCTCATTTGAGAAAATATTTTCAACCATTTTCAAATATTTTACTATTTATGTTTGATAAAAAGTCGTCCTGTATTAGCGATACTTTTTAAAATTTTGTGATAGTTAAAAAAAATAAAAAATATATAAGCTTATGTAATTCAAAAAGTAATATGAATGGTGTATTCTCAACCTGTGTCGTATCTTACTTGTGCCCCGTACCAATATAAATATTTCCAAAATTTTTTGTAATGATTTGTGGTATTAAATCATAATATCAGTGTTTCAAAGTGCCCACTGTTGAACATGTGATGTGTTGCATCATGCACAATGTGGTGGGGTATCCCTTTTCAAATGAAATTTATTTACATGTTTAGATCATATTTGTTAGTAATTTTTAAGTAAATATTAAGATTATATTATTTTCCTAAAAGTAAATATTTATGTAAATTATTTATATTATTTGAAATACTAACAATAAATTTTATAAAATTTCTATCATATTCTTCATTTCCAAATATATTAACCAATGATTTATTATTAAATATTTATTTAACTTGTTTTATAATTATATTATTATTTTATTCTATTTTTGATTATTTTTTAATTATGAAATAATTATATAAATTTAAATAATTGTTGTTATATGTATATTTTTCTCTTCTAATTTCATGTTTTGATATTTTTTTAGTATTATATTATAGCATTTTGTATTTTGGTTTTCATTTTTTTGGCATTTTTAAATGGTGATTTATAAATTATTTATATTTATAAGAAGATTATAGGGTAGTTTTGATTTATATAGGTTAAACTCATGAATTAATGGAAAGTAATATAAGATTAATACAAATGAGTGTTTTTATTAGAATAAAGTTTATTTTGCTTAGACATTACAACGAAAATTGGAGTTGGCCCAGCAGTTGCGGGAGCGCTCCGAAGATTGAGAGAGTTTGAGTTCGAAACCATAGGTGCCAAATTTTTCTTTTTAATTGACACACAAACTTTGATAC
Organism: Phtheirospermum japonicum; assembly: GCA_014905375.1. Taxonomy (NCBI): domain Eukaryota; kingdom Viridiplantae; phylum Streptophyta; class Magnoliopsida; order Lamiales; family Orobanchaceae; genus Phtheirospermum; species Phtheirospermum japonicum. The sequence goes on along the minus strand of BMAC01000262.1, from coordinate 1,264,181 downwards.
ATCACCAGAATTTGACAAATATACTTGCAAAGTCAATGCTTCCTTTTTACAAAACAATTTAGTTTCTTCCAAAAACTCGTTGGTCAAGGTTCAATGGTGCATGTTTTATAAACCGATGGCATCGATTCAATGGCCCCCTGGGTTTAGTTGTGAAATTGGTTCAGACTCGGGACTGATTCTTAGTTAACCCGATCCGACCAGTAGGACCGGCCCGAGTCTTAAAACTGACAAAATCGATAACCAAACACTCTAACTAAAATGTAATTTGTGACAATATATATCACAATTGTGACTAATATTTTAAGGCAAACATGAAATTACTGTGATTGATGACGAATTTGTTTACCATGATCCCACGTGCATGATGCATCATGCACCTTATTGGAATTAGAAGCATATTATTATTCCATTTTCCAAGTAGGACCGATGCTTTGAAAAGTTAAATAGGTTTTAAATGCACCTCAGGAAATAGTGATGGCCTTTTAAGTTCTCTCTAATAAATTGTAGTTGCATTTATTATCATTCTGATCCTCTTTTGTATAAAATCTGATCACTCTACTCAATGTAACAAGAAGAAAATATATACAAGAAGTATTATGTCTCTTTGTCTTCTTATCTTCCTCTTTTCCCATGGTATCAGAGATTCCGATCCAGTGGCTCTACTTCCGCAAAATCAATTCTGTATAAGATCCGACTAACCTTTTTAAGGTGTCAAAAACTTCCAAAACTTTCAAACTTGACTGGGCACCATGTGCTATCAAGTCCCTTTTGGCTGAAAGAGGGCAAAATAAATTCAGATTCTGCTAGTAAGTCAGAATTTAATTCGGAATATATAGATAGGATGAGAGCATTTCTCAGCAGCCTACAAAAACCATCGTGTACTTGTATTTCGGCGGATTCAGGTATGCCTCCACTTTCATTCGGATTTAATGTTTCAAAAACACCATCTCCTTTATTTTGGATTCTAGATTTTGGAGCTGCTGACCATAATACACCTTCATCCAAACATTTTTCAACATTCCCCTTGTCCTAGCAATAAGGAAATTGCTACTGCAGATTGAAATAAACTAAGCCATAACAATATAAAAAATGTAATTCATGTCCCGAAATTGTCAACCAATCTTGTTTCCATACAGAAACTTACTAAAGACTCATCGTGTAAAGTTGTTTTTTACAATGATTGTTGTCTTCTTGACAAGGAATCGGGGAAGGCGATTGGACGTGCTAGGGAAGGGAATGGTCTTTATTACCTTGATGAACACTCGTCTCACTCACATTTTTCAGAGAGTGTACTATCTAATAAGGATTTTTTTTTTTTTGGTTTTCCATTGTCGGTTGGACATCCTTCTTTTTAAACAATCAAAGTTATGTTTCCGTCTTTGTTTTTTGGTTTAAGTAATGAGGTTTTTCACCGTAATGTGTGTGAAATTGCAAAACACAAGTGTTTATAACTTATTCTATCGCAATAAATTCTTTTAGGTTGTTTGGTAAGAACCAAGAATAAGTTCTTGTTCAGAAAAAACTACAAATCGTAGCCTTTTCTAATAAACTACTACCTTATTGGGAAAAATCATTCTTATCATTTTATATTGTAAAAATATCTTATTTATAAACTAATACATTACTTTATATTTCACGAAAATATTTTTATTAGTCATATGTAGAGTTTTATTTATTTTTATAATTATTTTTTAAAATTATTTTCATGTATTTGTCTCATTTCTTGAAAAATAATATTTTGGGAAGTCTTTTATTAATTATTATAATTTTATTTCTTTTAATTTTTATATTTTTCTTATTTTTTATTCATAATATATTATAATTTTCAATCATGTCTATATTGGTAAATTAACCTTTGATCAACTAATTTATCAAGCACTAATTAAAAATTAACTACCAGCTACCAGCTATCAATCATCAGCTCAACCAATCAGGACCTAAGTATTATTAGAAGCTCATTTCCCTTTTATCTTATCCACTGCAATGTTTGGATCCATCTTCTACCCCAAATATCTAAGCATCTAGATGGTTTGTGATGTTTGGATCCATCTTCTACCCCAAATATCTAAGCATCTAGATGGTTTGTGGCCTTTATTGACGATTCTACCCGAGTTACTTGGATTTTCCTTATTAAGCACAAGTCTGAAGTGAGCGTTGTTTTTCAAAGTTTCTTCTCGATGGTTAAAAATCGTGCGAATATAAAAAGACTTGGGTTTAATAATGGCAAGGAGTACTTCAATCATGACATGAACTTTTTTTTGCCAAAAAGATGGAATAATTCGTGAGTCTTCATGTGTCAAAACACACCAGCAATTTAAAATGGAATTGCTGAAAGAGAAAATGGGCATCTTTAAACCAAACCCGAGAACTTTTTCAAAAAAATGTTCCGAAAAGTTTTTAGACAGAACCTTTTCACTGTTGCGTATCTTATTAATTGGTTTCCATCTAAAGTCTTGGGGTTTAAAAGTCCCCTGGATGTTCTTTCTTCTTTTTTCTCTAATGTGTCCGCTTTCTTCTTTTTTCTCTAATGTGTCCGCTACTAATAATCTTACACCAAAGACTCTTGGGTGTTTTTTTTGTCATGTCCATGGTTAAGAAGTTGAAAACTTGATCCTAGAGCCCTAAAATGTGTTTTTGTTGGGATTCCTCCACTAAAAAGGATATAAGTGTTACCAGCCACCTTCGGAAAAACATTGAGTTCAGGGATGTAACTTTTCAAGAAGAAAATGGTTATTTCTCTGAACTTTATGTTCGGGGGAAGATTTGAGAGAAGATAAGATTCATCTTGAAACTTTTGTCCTGCCTTGTCTCGAGTCAAATAGTCCTTGTGTCCAAACTGAACTTGTGGTTGCACTTGAAAATGAACCTGAAGTTGATGTACAACGGGGTAAAATTCTGGTGTTCAAAAGGAAACAAAAGGCCATTTTTGAATATGTTCAAGAGTCCAACTTAACTCCCCAGGTAACAATTTCTGATTTCCCAACTTTACAAGATAGCGAAACATTTGAAAATAATCTTAACCTCTCAATTGACATTTGTAAAGGAACTAGGAATACCAAAAAACCAATGTATCCTCTCTCAAGCTACGTTTATTTCAAAAATTCTCACTAACCCGCAAAACTTTTCTTGTAAATCTAAACAATACCTTTATTCCCAGTAATGTTTTTGAGGCATTATCTTTTTAAAAAAAAAAAGGTGGAAACATTCCATGTATATAGATTTGGAGGCATTGGAGAAAAATGAAACATGAGAATGGGTTTCTTTACCGGAAGGAAAGAAACTAGTTGGATGTAAGTAGTTGTGTACTACCAAGTATAGATCTTATGGTTTCACTAAGAGGTACCTGAAAGGTACGAAGCAAACGGAAAAATATTAGCATCGATACTGTTTATAGACACCAAGGAAATTCGACGATGCTAGGTCTCGTGTAAGCCAAGCCCTTCGTTCAAGCGGGTGCGGCGGGTGCGTACACAGGGGCGCGTATACGCCCATGTGTGCGCGAACTTGCGAGAACCAGGGCCCTATTGATGAATGAAAGAAAGGGTTTATGAGCCCTGAACGTAGCTAGTAGCTTTAGAAGTAGATCTAGAGGTTGGACGTGCTGCAACCTAGGGATCACCAGGCAGCTCTTTCGCTTTTGCCTTTGACTCATTAGCATGAAAGAGTCCCCACAGGTCTCGGGCGGTAGAGGATTATTCCCCCATGTTTTCGGGACAGAGGGCACCCCTAGACTAAAGCGAACTAGACTGAAGAAGGCATTATACGGGTTGAAATAATCTTCTGTGATCATGGTTTGGAATATTCACTAAGGTAATGCATAAGTCACCATATCCTCAAAACTGTATCGCACAGGAGGCTTCACGCCTGTTCTCCTAGCTCTATCAATAGTTATTCTTGTCTGGCGAGCTTCTGAATGAACATCTGAACTTGTACTTTCAGAATTAGTATGTTGATCTTCTCCACGAAGGAGTTGTGATTCACTCTCATCGTGAGTGACTTGCAGCTCCACCTATTTATCAACACTACTACAATTTTCTGCACCAAAGGACTTCACAGCGGGGTTAAGCATAGAATTCTCATCAAAAATCACGTTCCTGCTGAATATAACTCTATTTTCTGAAGGTGACCAGATTCTATATCCCTCAACTCCATACCCAAAACCAACAAATATACCCTTCTTAGCTCTTGGTTCTAATTACTCTCACTAACATGATAGTAAAAACAGTACACCCGAAAACCTTCAATAATGAATAATCTGCAGGTTTATTACACCATACCTCGTAAGGTGTCTTGCAATCAATGCCAGTATGAGGACCACGGTTGATCAGATAGCACGCCGTGTTTGCTGCTTCTGCCCAGAACTTTCTAGCCAAAATAGCATTTGAGAGCATGCATGCTCTCTCCAACAATGTCTGATTCATGCGCTCTGCCACACCATTTTGCTGCGGCGTGTGTCGTATGGTGTGGTGTCGAGTAATCCCTGCATGCTTGCAGAACTCGTTGAAATTAGACGAACAGAACTTCAGGCCATTATCAGTTCGCAGTCGCTTGATCTTTTTCCAAGTCTGATTTTCTACCAACGCCTTCCACTGCTTAAATCTCTTGAACGCTTCACTTTTGTTCTTCATCATAATTACCCAAGTCATTCTTGAGTAGTCATCAATCATAGACACAAAATATTTGTGGTCTCCAATAGACTCAACACGTGACGGACACCAACAATCCATATGAATGTAGTCAAGAGTCCCCTTAACGGCCTTTTTTGGAAACTTGCTGGGATGAAACTTCCCAAACACACAATGCTCGCAGAATTCAAGACTCTGCACTTTATGCCCATAAAGAAGATCCCGCTTTGACAAAATCTGCATCCCTCTTTCTCCCATATGACTGAGCCTCATATGCCACAGCCTGGTCATATCCTTGATCTGAACCTCAGATGATGCAACATTAGCATAATCTGTCACAGTGGAACCTTGCAGATAATATAAGGTACCACGTTTCAGGCCTATTAGGACCACCTTTGAACCTTGACAGACATACATAACTCCACCTTCACCTTTGAAACTGAAACCCTTGCTGTCAAGAAGACTCAATGATATCAGATTCTTCGTCATCTGTGGAACATGCCCGACTTCTTTCAAGGTGCAGATACCCCATCATTTGTCTGTATCCTAACTGAGCCAATTCCAACCACTTTGCAGACTGCACTGTTTGCCAATAAAACATTTCCTCCATCTATCTGTTCATAGGTCGAGAAGAACTCTCTGTTGGGACAAATATGGTACGATGTCCCAGAATCAAGAACCCACACATCATTACGATGAGACTGTCCAGTCGCAACCAAAGCCTGATCTTCTTCAGAATTCGTATCAGTTTTTGCCACAGCTACAGAACCACCGACACCACTTTTCTTCTCCTGCTTCCTCTTCTTCTTAGGACAATCATTCTTCCAGTGCCCTGGTTCTTTACAGTAATTGCATGTCTTCGGGTTTAGGACCTTTTGAACCTTTCGAATTCGGCTTCCCAGTTTTTTTCCCAAATCTCCCTTTTTTTTACCTGTGACAAACAACCCTGATGCCTGATTTTCTGTGACAGAGCCAGTTTCCCGTTGACGGTCTTCTCTGTTGTGGAGGGCAGATCGAACATCTTTCAGAGACAAAGTATCTTTCTCAGTAATAAACGATTCAACAAAATTCTCATACGATTCTGGCAAAGATACTAACAAAATTAAAGTAGCGTCCTCATCTTCTACTTTAACATCAATATTACGCAAATCTAGTAAAATTTTGTTTAATTTGTCTAGATGATCACGAAGGGGATTACCTTCCTGCATGCGTTAACGGAACAGACGTTGCTTCAAGAGCAACTTGTTGGTTAGAGACTTTGTCATGTGGGAACTCTCTAACTTCAACCAGAGAGCAGCAGCAGTTTCCTGATCAGCAACCTCGATGATAACATCGTCGGACAGACATAACATAATAGTCGAGTGGGCCTTTTTTTCTCGAGTATTACACTCTTCTTCATCTACATTCTTAGATTTAGGTTTTCCTGATAGCGGCGCCCACAGACCCTGCTGCTTCAGCAGAGATCGCATCTTTATCTGCCATAATCCAAAACTATTTCTCCCGATGAATTTGTCAACCTTTACTAAGCAGACATTCTTAGTCGGCAAAAGAAACTGTAACGGTGTGGAAATACCCAGATCAAATCAACCAGGCTCTTGATACCAGTTTTTTATAAATGAATATGATTATAAAGTAATAAAAAGAAAACGTAAAGAAGACACAAATTTACGTGATTCACCAAATTGACTACGTCCACGGGCAGAGAGAAGAACGGATTTTATTACTGATTAGGGTTACAGATTTCTGATCTCAAAAACCCCCGTACAACTCGCCGAAGCGAGAGATTCAAGACATATCAACATATATGATTGTTTTTGATCCAGTAAAAGAAATATAATCTTAAGGTTCTATACATAGAACCTCATAAAATAAGACATCTTGAAAACTCTGAGAGTTGGTCTTTGATCGTCATACGGATAATGTTTTGTACGACAGTGTCACTTTTATATATATATATATATTATTACATTGTTACTTTTATATTTAATACTAATACTTCTCCACCAAAATCTGTCATTTTTGCCAAAAAAAAAATCACTTTTACATATTATATATATTATAATTAATCATTTAACATAAGAACCAACACTATTTTCTACCAAAAAGTGTAACTTTATTGGAGATACATCCATAAATAAAGGGATGCAATGCGGGAGCATTTTAACTAAACATCTATTACAACGAACTAAAAAGTAAGAAACAAAATAAAAATAATAGTAAGGGAGTCGGACAAGCAAACTCTTTCTTTAAAACTATTGTTAGGCCAAAGTACGTGGGCCAAAAAGCTGTGCGTGTGGTTCTCGCAACCATAACATTCCCCAATAATGTGTTATGTTTATGGTTATGGCACCAATGTTGGAATTGGGATTTACTTAACTTTTCCGGTGCTTTTGAAATCGGCCTTTCCAAGTGCACTACTTTGTGTATTGATTTCTCAGTCGCCCAAAATAGTTTTGTAAAAATAAATACACTAGATTATGACACTCATTCTCAAATTTAACGAGTCATCCACACTTGGGATGTTTGGTGAGAGTTACCATAAACCATTTTTCCAGCAACAACTTCACTCCTCAAAAGGCCTGATTTTTACTTGGAATTATAACAATGATTCCTGGACTTTCTTGTCCCATTTATTTCTTGCCTGTCTATCTTGTGTTGTTGCTGGCTCAAACAGAAAATTGCAATTGTTGGAAGCAATTTTTAGGAAGTATCATTGTAACTTTCCTTATTCAACTAACTTAATGATTTTTATAGAACATCACCTACAACATCTTTCTGGTTTTGATTTTGTGTGATTTTACCTTTTTCATAACGATTCTGAAAAGAATTTTATTTTACTGATCATATGCTCTATATGCTGGAGGTTAATTCTTTGCAGATCAATTACACCGTATCAGAGGAAACTAATCGGCCTAAATATAATAATCGTAAGGGTTTGCCTGATCTGGAAACTTCTTAATATCCGAATCAATCATTCATAACAAATTTATTTTAAGTTGTTAACTACATATTTAATTTCAACAAACTTGTTTCAATTGTTTCTTGGTAAAAGCTACACCAATGATCTCATGCATGTTGTGCTGGCAAGCTTTTGGATCATGAAAGAGTGAGAGTAACACCAAAGAAACTTCATTCAGCATCTCTCATTAATGGCCTTTTCACCTTTTGCCCCAAAAGCTATATTTTGATCAATGGCTTCATTACTATGCTTTATTAAGCTCATGGAATTAATTAGATGGAGACTTGTTGTATACTCTCTCTGTCAGTTTAGATAAAATATTGTTCATTGGAGAGGGGGCTGTTTTGTAATTATGTGTATTAGTGTGTCACCCCGTTGGAACACCGCGTATCGTCTTTCATCTTGGACCTGGGAATTAGAAATGTTTCATGAGATTTGATAAATTTGCCTACTTGGGATATTATTTATTAGTACACACATTGAATACAAGTACTATGAAAATTTATACAACAAAAGTCTCACCATATATATAATATGTGAACTAAATAGCTGAATAAAAGAATTTTAACTTAGGGACACTGTTTCAATTCTACGATTTGTGCTCCATCTTTAATGTGTTAGTACCAATATGTTCATACAAAAGTATCAAAATGAAAAAGTGGTACCTGAATAAATTTATGCGTCAATATCTGTTTTGGAGTACTTACATGTTGAACTGGTAGCAAAGACAATTCAATTATGTGAATGGTACTTAGGATGTAATTTTGCTCTTGTTGATGTTTTTATTTCTTTTCTTTTATGAAATTAGAAAATCATCATGCTATAAAATGTTACAACATAAGACTGCTTCATTTGTTGTGGTAATCATTTTTGAACATGAATTTCCAAGTAATGCATTGTGGAGGTGATTTAAATACCTGCCTAATAAGCTAATTAGTGACGTTTTTTTTTTTAATTAATTCTTGAAGTATGAAGGAAATACTGGAAAGGCATAATTTGCACTCCAAGAACCTTGATAAATTGGAACAACCATCACTAGAGCTGCAGGTATAGCTGTAGTCCATTTTTTGTTTTTTTTATTATTCAACATTATCGTTATATTATCCTGTATATTGTTATCGCTTGATTAAATATGGAGGAAACTAATGTTATGCAGCTAGTCGAGGACAGCAACCACTCGAGACTGAGCAAAGAAGTGGCTGACAAAACCCATCAGCTTAGGCAAGTTATTTATTTATTTAAATTAATCTCCTTTATGATAATAGCGTTTGTGCCAAAACATAACATAATAATATTTGCTATGGACAGGCACATGAGAGGCGAGGAACTTCAAGAATTAAGTATCGAAGAGCTGCAGCAACTGGAGAAGTCGCTCGAAGGTGGACTGAGCCGTGTTATAGCGAAAAAGGTCTGTTAATCGTGTTAGTTTTCGGTTGTGTTGATAGTAAGGCTGTCGATTAAATTCCACCCTAGGTATAAATTTTTTTTTAATTTTTTAATTATTATTGGCAGGGCGAGAAAATCATGAAAGAGATCAGTCAACTTCAAGAAAAAGTCGGTACCCAAACTTTGTTATCTTATAGTAATATTTCTATTGGATTGAATTCTGAAATGTTGTTCGAAAATACTCAGTAAAGTTGAGTATGGCGTAGCGCTTTGATTGGAACAGTAATGAGCTAAGAAATTCAATATTTTGATTTATATACTGAATGGAAGAAATGAGTAAAAATAACTTCATGAACTCTTTGCCAAGTACATATGTTTGGAGCTTCTGTTATAATCTGAAATATGTAGAGCCAGCAAATTTGAGTTGTATATTATTAACTAATCAATCCTGCTTTGTATCTTTGTTACACAAATGGAAAATGCAGGGAACGCAACTCATGGAAGAGAACAAACAGTTACGACTGCAGGTAAGTGAACTGATAATTTTTTCATTTAATTTCTGTATCACTTCAAATAATATTTATATTATTCAACATTTGATATCTATATATATATATATATACACCCAAATAGTAAAATACAAATAGTAAAAACCAAAAAAAAAAGAAAAAGTAACATAGGAGATTTTATCCACACTTGTTCAACCATATGGACACAGACAAATGCTCACTAGCAAATTCATTAAGGCTTACTAATTATTGTAAAATTTTACATTGGTAAGGTGGTGAATATGTCAAATTGCCACAAAAAAAAGGCCGATTCAGAGAATGTTGTGTATGAGGAAGGACAGTCGTCGGAGTCTGTCACCAATGTCTGTAACTCCGCCGGCCCTCCACAGGATTATGATAGCTCTGATACATCTCTTAAGCTGGGGTCGGTTTGTTAATTTCTTTTTTTCTTTTTTTTTTTTTACTTTTCATTCTAATATTCTGCATATTGAAGTATAGTCGGTGCTCGTTTACATGAGATGGCTGCAAAAGTGGTTACAGCGATAATTTTCATCCTCGGTCGAAATTCTTGATGTTATTGCCTAGAAAAATAAAATTGTAGTCACGATATAAAAGTTAAATCGCGAAATATATTTACTAAAGTTGTTGTAGGAACAATCGTGGCTCTACAAGGCTAATAGGGCTAATAATGGTGATAAGAAAGGGATCATATCCCTCATTCTACATTCATATTACACTCCCCTTTCCATATAAGAAGTGGAAATAGGAATGTGGAATAAGAACTAGTTGCTTTTGTCGAAATTAATTGTGTACTATCGACATGTGTTAAACAAAACTTCATTTGTGTCGCTTGCTTCGTATTATTAGTAACAACTCTTCTTATATTGTCGATACACTCACGCAATGTTTGGAAAATAATTTTCCTTTTGCAGGCTGCCATATGGTGGCTGAAATGGAAAGATCGAGCTTATTGTAATGGGCTGTTGATGTCCAATTTAGAGGTCATCATTAACTCTGAACTTAGTGGGATTTAAAGCCAACTCCGAAGAAACTTTAACGGGACATTATTATGAGTACTCGTTTAGGGCAGACATATTGATCTACGTGCTTGCCTCGTATCTTTATCTACGTACACCGGTTATCATGTGTGGAATGGAGCTAGCGCTGTGCATTATTTCTCAACTTTTAGGTTGAGAGTGATGAAACTTTATTTACAAACTGTTCAACTTGTGTTTTTTATCTGTTCTAAATTTCTAATGGAACTCGTCACCTTGGCAAATTATTAAATTCAACTAATTTAAATTTGGAAATATTCATGTGACTATTGAAATTAATAAGGAAATAATAGGCAGATATCAAGGGATGGCAATCCCGGCCCGCCCCGACCCGTGCCTTTTGGGGCGGCCCGTTCCGGTGACCCGTGGCGGGACGGGGCGGGTCTGGGTACCTTCTCCGCCCGCGGGTACCCGCCCCGCTATACATTTTCTATTTTTAAATATATTTTATATATGTTTTAAATATTTTTTTTATATGAATTATTAAAAATTTTTAAATTTAGTATTGTTTTAATTAATTTTTCATCTTATATTTAATTTTTATAATAATATATTTGTTATTATATATTAAATTAATTTTAAATTCAACAAAAATAATAAAAAATGAATATAACGGGTCGACCCGACCCGACACGTGGGATGGCGGGGCGGGTCCGAGTCCTCTAGTACCCGGCCCGACCCGGCCCATTGCCACAACCAGATATCGGATAGTACCAATTTATTTATTATTATTATTTTTTTATTTTTTTTGCACTCCTAGTAAAGAAAACACACCCAAAAAATGATTGGTTATACACCATTTTTTATTCACCAGACAAATTCTCAGCACCCCAAAGAATTAAAGAATTTTTTTACTGACTCATTCATTTTTTTCACATCCCCATATCGGTCCATTCTCTCTCAGCTTTCTAATCCCCATCTTCAAACAACTAGTTGTCACGATTGATATGAGAAGGGCAGTCAACAGCAAAATTGAAATTGAATGAAACTACCCATTTGGGTAGCTGCTGTGATTAAACGGTGGAGAGGAAGTATTTGTGGTGTATTGTTATTGATTAGAAAGGTGGCTCTAAATTTATATATAAATTGAAAAATTCCTATTTGGCTGCGACAATAATGGTCATCCCTATGGACCTGGGTGAAAATAAATTTCATATTTGTCCGTCTTTTATTGGCTTGTGCTATATTTTGCCAATGTGTTGTCGTTGTTGCGACTGTGAATGTTGTAAAATATACTGATGATCTATGTTGTTGTGTTGATTGTAATGTGTTCTTAAATGGGACTGTGATTTAATTTTTTTAATTAAACATATTGCTCCAGTGTTTGTACGTTATGTTATGTGCCCAGTGTTTGTAGAAAATCGAATTTGATTGAATTCCGGTCAAGTGTTTGTACGTTATGTTATGTGCCCAGTGTTTGTAGAAAATCGAATTTGATTGAATTTCAGTCAAAAGATAGACAACCAGCTGGGAATAAAAGAGCGAAGCAAAACACAGCGACTTCCGAAGGCATCCGAAGGAAGGAGCAAGCAGAGCGAAGCGGTCATTGTTGCCTTGTTTTTGTCTTTGCTTTCTGTCTTTTTTAGAGGCAGACAATGGGACTTGCAGTTTGAGTTATGAGTTATGAGCTACTGTAACTAATGCAGTTAGGAGTTCCTGTAGCTCTGAGCTCAGTTGCTTGTAGCTATGAGCTTTATGTGGCAGAAAGTTGAAAGAAATTAACTCAAAATAAGTATGGTGTTGATCAAAGGAGACAAGTGTAGTTTGTTTTTTTTTTTTCTTTTTCCTTATATAATTGGTTGTTATTTTTTTTTTCCATTGTGTGAATTGATTATTACAGTTTTTAATTTTTATAGTTGAAAGAAATTAACTCAAAATAAGTATGGTGTTAATCAAATGAGACAAGTGTAGGTTTTTTTTTTCTTTTTCCTTATATAATTTGGCTGTTATTTTTCTTTCCATTGTGTGAATTGATTATTACAGTTTTTATTTTTATAGTTACTCCGTAGGACTCCTAGTCCAGATTTCATGAGTTAATGGTACATTAACTTTATAATATCTCTAATCCTATTAATCAATAAATTTATTTAAAAAAATTTTAATCCATTAATATTAGTGATGTATCAAAACGTGATTGGATTTGCCATACATGAGTATGGTATAGCGAAGTCAATGTAGAATTTTCTTGTAGTTTATTGTCAATGATCTTGCAAGTGCTTACTGCTTATGTGTATAAATATATATATGAGTGGGTTCACATGAGAACCAATTCCTGTGTGAAAACCTAAAAATCGGCTATATTACATAGGAAGTGATGCTATTTATAAATCATGTGCATGTAAAAATTAAGGGTACATAAAGTAGCAATGTGAAAATATAAATAGCATTTTGCATTGTTTAATTAAGCATCACATATAATGTAATATAGCGGTTCCTAAGTTTCCACCTAGGGAATTGGTTCTCACATGATCTCATCCAATCCTATCCTCTCTCTCTCTCTCTCTCTCTCTCTATATATATATATATATATATATATATATATATATATATATAGAGAGAGAGAGAGAGAGAGAGATGATCTCATCCAATCCTATCCTCTCTCTCTCTCTCTCTCTCTCTCTATATATATATATATATATATATATATATATATATATATATATATAGAGAGAGAGAGAGAGAGAGAGAGATCCATAGGTGAGAAATGAGAATGAATTCTGACCACTCATTTTAATTATTTTTTCTGAATTTTTCGGTGGCACTTTCATAATAGTGTTAACCTAGTATGCATTGTGTTTATAATTACTGTGATTTAACCAAATTGCTTAAAATATTACTCAACATGTCAAGTTAATTACATTTAGTATATTAATCTTGCTAAAAAAAGAAAAAAAGAGTTCAGCAATAGGAGTAACTAGCCTTTTGGGTTTTTTCAATCGACAAATTTATTTAGGAATAAAAAATAAAATTAATAGGGTTAATGCCAGCGAACATAATAGTAGTCTGTATATAAAAATAGAGGTAACTTATTAGTATGGTCAAGGAGTGTTAGTGTTTGAGTTCAGCATAGTGTCGTTGGTTAAACAATGGGATAGAGGTTGTGAACTTGGTGCTACTGGTGACGATGCTTATTTTTAATTAAAGATGGTGGGATATTCTGTTTTATATATGTTAAAGATGTTGTAATACTAGCGGGTACAGTTTTTGAAATAGGAATTATGCAGGCATTTTATATGTATGAAAACATGCAAATCATTTTAGAGGAGCCTTTTCCGTTCTTTTCTTTTGCCTTTTTAGTTTGATGTGTGATCTTATAATTTAGACTAATTGAAATTGAATTTTCAACCACCACAAAATTTATTAAGTTTTGGTCAATAAATTATGTGTATTATTTCATACATAGTTCATTTGATACTTATTTAGCATTAAAACAGTAGACGTTATATTATAGATATTCCTTACATCTGCTTAAATTTTTCTGGGTAGGGTTTGTGTGAATTGCACAATGCATTAGATACAATTATAATGGCGAAGTTTTAATTTCCTCGTGCGTGAATTCGAATTTGTTCATTTGTAGGGAAGGGTAAAAAGAAGGCAGGTATTGCTACGAAGGACAAAGGTGTAGTTTCTGTAACACCCATGCATCAATTTCATATTTTCATATTTTTATTTATCATTTTGCATTAGAAATATGATCCTAGTCCCAAGCTCGTCGCCAGTAAACGAATTTTCTATTTTAATTTTAAAGAATCTAAGAATTCTATTTAAAACGAATATATAGTTCGTTTTCAATTAAAATTTTTATTAAAAACTTTAAAGAAACAATTATAATTATTTAGTAATTTATTTATTTATTTACTTAAATTATAATTCGTAACTTTTAAGAAAATTAAAATAAGTATTTGATAATTTGTTTATTTATTTACTTAAATTATAATTCTCAAATCTTAAGAATTTATTATAATTATTTAAATTTATTCATTAATGTCAAATTACTATTGGGTCGTCTATGAAATCATTCGATTAATCTAATGGGTCTTGTTGGACTATTTCATTTTCGGTTACCGGACTTTAAAAACAAGGCCCAATGTCATAAATTGGGCCCAAACCCACCAAGAAACCAAAAACCCTAACCTTATCCACCTATCCCCATTTTTCTTGACATTGGTTCTACACCACAAACAACTACAAAACCTAACAACATTTTCTCTCATTTTTCTGCCTACTACAAGCAGCAACAACACAACAAAAAAACAGGTAAACAAAACAATTCATGGTTTTTCTCCCAAATTCTTGATAAATCAAAAACCAACCAAAACAACACATTTCCAACTTTCAGTTTTTTTCATACAGCCGCAAGAAATCAGGTAGCTTGGTCCTTGCCTTTCCTAAAGCTTATCAAACCACTTTCCAGCTTCTGCTTTTCAGCTAAACTCTCTGCTTTTGTCTTTCTTTTTCTCAAATCATCCACATATCCTACATACGGCCACAACAAAACCAAATCAACCCCAAACCAACGACCGCCAACTTCCCAGTCACCACCACTCCAAAGCAAACCTTGCCGTCAGATTTTCTGGCCAAACTTCCACCACGGCCACCTGCCGACAAACAAACCAGCCACGGCTCGACTGCCGAATCTTTCCGGCCGTCCAAACCATCACCACCACAAGCCGCCACCTCGCAAACATTCATAGCTGGCGCCGCCCCACCTTCCGCCGAGCCGCCCGCCATGGATTGGTCAAAGGCGAAGGTCGCCCGCGCCGATTGTTCACCGCCGTTGCTGCGCGATTCCGATTTTTGGGAAAAAGAAAAAAATGAAAAGGGAGACGGGGCAGAGAGACTTCCGGCCAGGCCTGACCCCACTGCGTGTCGTTGTCACCGGAAACCGCCATTGGCCCTGCCAGCTCTCCACAGCCGCGCCGCCGTTTTCCGTCGCCGGCCATCGAGTGGCCGGCCTTTGCTGCGCCGATTTCTGGACGGGGAGAAGAAAGGAGAGAAAGGAAAAAAAAAAAAGAAACGGGCGGATGATTTAGGGTTAATGGGCTGAAAACCCTTTTAATACCAACCCATTTTCCTAATATTGCAGATTGAACCCCCTAACTTTGCCATTCTTTCGATTGAGCCCCCAATTGATCAAAAACCTCAATTTCAACCCTCTGACTTTTCAAAACTTCGATCCAAGCCCAATAAAACTTAATAAATTTCAATTGAGATCATTATTATTTATTTTAATATTATATTTTATATTTTAATAAATAAATAAATATATTATATATTAATATTTAAAAATTATTTAATTATATAAATAAATAAATTATATATTAATATTTAAAAATTATTTAATTATATATATACTAATTAAGTATATTTTTCAAATGATTAGGTGACGAGGAAATCGGGACATAGGAATCAACCACGTGTATTCAATCGATTTATTTCACGACTTCATTCGAGGTAGGGACCACCGACCTGTCTTATGTTAAATTCTATGTGCTCAAATCTATGTGCAATGTGTATCGTGAAATTCTATGTTTATAAAATATTATAGCCGTGGACCGCAAAAGTTGTCCGTGACCGGGGAAAAGGGTCATTGGGTTTATCCCAGCGTGCTATATTCAATGATTAAAACCAGGGGCCTTAAGTGCCTATGACCGGGGAAAAGGGTCATCGGGGAAGCCTATGACCGGAGAAAAGGGTTATAGGGGAAACCCGTCGCGTTTTACCTGCAGTCAACTGTCTTCCAAAGTAAAATTTCGAATTCTATGGTTAATTGTGCTATTTCTGAGTTTGTATAATTTTGCATGAGGTATGTCGGTGTAACTATTGAGTACGTTGAACTCATCCCAAATCAACGATGTTTTTCTTTCAGGTACAAACGAGAATATCGAGTGAATGGGAAATGAGGAAGGAAAAAGGATACGTGTTATCCGTTTTGTTTAGTATATTTTCAAAAGAATGTGGAATTAGATTTAAATCGTACTCTAGCTATCGTTTTCCACTGATAGCAATTTGATTGTTATTGTTTTAAATATTCCGCTGCGTAAACTTGATCATTTTGAAATCATGAATTTTATTATGTTATTGTTATGAAATTCGACATTTATTTGTGACGCCAAGATTTCTTGAATTATTTAAAATGTAAATCTAAATCGGGGCGTTACAGTTTCTATGCCTTCTGATCCTCGGGATTTGCCAAATAAGAATGCTGGTATGTTTTCTCTCTCTTTTTTTTTTAACACTTTTCTTTTTAAGAGAAGCCTACATTTTGTGGTTTTGTAAGTAATGTAGCAGAAAGCGGTCATCCCATTTATATAAAGATCACACTGTACATAATAATTCATTTGGTTGTTTTATGCATAAATATACTGAAATGCTTACTTTAATCATCAACATGTTATCATTGACTGTAAATTCTACGATCGTTTTGAGTTAATTTTCTGGTTCACGTGTCTTTCATCTTAAACTCTCATAAGCTCTATTTCTTAGGGTGATAGTTTAATTACTATAACCAGTTTAATGGCATTTTGGGATGAATATTAGTTTTTATGTGGTCTGTGTAAATGCACTATCACAAATTAATGTGGCATGTGGGCGTTGGATCATGTGTGTTTATTTTTTTGAAGTTTATTTTCCTCATGTAATTCAAATTTGTGCATTTGTAGGGAAGGGTAAGAAGAAGGCAGATATTGCCACGAAGGACAAAACTGTAGTTTCTATGCCTTCTGATCCTCAGGATTTGAGTCCTCAAGACTCAATGCAAGAGGTAGAATTACGAACGAAGAAGAAGGCAGATGTTGCCGCGAAGGAGAATCCTATTCCTGATGTTTCTGCTCCTCTGGAGTCAAGTCCTCAGGATTCAAGACAGCAGGTTGAATTAAAAATGAAGAATAAGGAAGATATTGGCGTGAAGGATAAAACGCCGATATTGGGTTCCTTTTACGTGCGTTTTGCAGGAAAGAATACTGAATTGGTTTTCGAGGCTTCAACGAAAGCAACCAAAGTTCAAAAAACAAACAAGCAAGGTAATAAATTTAGGCATTTGTGTTTTTTCTTTTCTTTTTTTTTTTTGATGATATTTTGGATTTTTTCCACCATTGGTTTTTATAAGGAATGTTGATATGTACACGGTAGAAAGTGAAAATAAATGTATTGTAATGTGAAAATTAATCTTCACTAATGTGCAAAATCCATTGCATTGAAATGATTTCAAGCTTTTAAGGTGTATATTTTAGTTGTGCAAAGAAATGAACTGTAATGTGTAAAAACATTTCTAGTAATGTGCAAAGAAATGTATAGCATATGCACAGGTGTACTATCCTTTTATGGTCTTTTTTGATATCTTTTGTGCTTATTTTTTGTAATACATTTTTTATATGCACAGGTGTAATTACGAAGAAGAGGAAGATTGATGTCATTGAATCGAAAAGAAAATCAAAAAAAAAGCAAAAAAAAAAACAAGGTGTACTAAGGTGAAAGCTATAGAACAAGGTATTTTTATTATTATTGCTCTGTAGTCTATATTATACTTATTTTTATCTTTTTTTTAACTTTATTCTTTAATTGTATTATTTAGCAGCATATGATGATGATTTTGAGAGCCCTATACCTGCACGTGCTGATTGTGCTACCAGTCGCAGCGATGGCCCCAAGTTTGTCTTTCACAATAGGTCATCGCCTGGGGTTTTTGTAAGATCTTTGCCATCATTAAATGAATGCCAGAGAAAAGATGTTGCACATATTGGATTTGATCCTCTTTTGGATTTATCAATAACTTCATACCAGTAAAGATAAGGTACTGGTTAGTGAAAAACTTCAATCACCTTGATCGCAAGCTGAACTTATACGATGGGTCAAAGTTGCACATCAAAGAAGATGACGTGTCCTCTGTTTCTGGCTTTCCCCGTGGAAAGATTTCAATCATTAATAAGAAGAAAAGGAAGCAGTCAGAAATAGATCAAGAATTCAAGGATTTTTTTGAGCTTAGTCCTTATGGGATAACCCCAACAAATCTTGCTGTGAAAATGAAGGAATATGTTGACGGTGGCGACTGGTTCAAGAGACACTTTGTTATTTTGCTTGTTAATTGCTTGTTTGAAGCTCAGAGCAATGGAAAAGTTCACACTAATGTATTGCATCTTCTTGACGATCTATCAAAGATTAAAGATATGAATTGGTGTGAGTATATGATCGAGTGCTTGGTGAGGACAAAGATATCTTGGGAGGATAGAGGGGAAAAGTGGTACACAGGACCTCTCCTGTTTTTGACGGTCAGTGTTCTTAAAAATTAAAAATTCTTATATATAATTAAAAATTTATGCAATAAAAATTTTTAATTATTTTTTTAGTATGTAGGTGTTTTATGTGGACAAAGTTGTGTTATCTATACGCAATGTGAAAAGAAGTTTTCCAACTTACAAAGGATGGACCGACATGTTGTTGAAAGATAGGGAAGTTGCGGAGGAGAAAACTGGTGCATTTGTAAGGGATTTTGTGGATGAAGAAATAGAATATGAGGTGATGAAAAATCCAGAAACAATGGATGCTCTTGAAAAAAGAATGAACGAGGAGCAGAGGTGTAGAAGCACTAGAAATAGGAATGCTGGAAACAAGGAGGCTGGAAACAGGGAGTCTGTACAGGTATTTGATGTGGCTATTTTTGAATATAGTGGTTATTTTGTGCATGTAATTATGAACTAATATGCACCTGAGTATGAGCTAATGTGCAATTTTATGTGCAAGTATTTTTTTAATAGTTTTGTATATAGTGGCTAGTTTTGCATGTAATTATGAACTAATGTGCACGAGTGTATGAACTAATGTGCAACTTGATGTGCATGCATTTTTTAATAGTTTTGTATATAGTGGTTATTTGTGCATGCAGTTATGAACTAATGTGCACGAGTATATCAACTAATGTGCAATAGATTCATTATTTTTATGGCTAATATATATTTATGTCTAAATGTTGTCTATATTAGACTTTTAAATATAAGTATTTGTGAAACAGGTTTTTGTTGAGGAATTTGCTACAAAGATCAGGTTGCATGCATCTACTGGTCTTGAAATACTATAGATGGTGCAAAGAGCCCCTCAAGTGTTATTGGAAGATAAGAATTTCATGAAGATGCAAGATGCGGCACAATCATTCCTTGGCATTTCACAAACGTAAGAGCGTGTCAACAGAAGCCAAGAGAATGTCAACCAAACACAACAGTGTATCAATGAAGAACATGGGGGCATTGACGGAACACAATCTGGCTTCGACAAACCAGAAGAGGGTACCAACAAAGCGCAAGAGGGATGCCACAATGCCTCACAAACTTTTGATGACTGGACCGCTGAGACTATCAATGCTATGGACTAGATTTTAGAAGCAATTGTAAGGAGGGATGAGTTTCGAAATACCACAACTACTATTCCTAATTACAGCTTAGGTATATCTGAAGATGATGAGGATGATAATGAACTTCCACGAGATTGTGTCAATCAAGCAAATGATGGTTGTCAATCTGAAAAGGCCCCTTCTGTGCATGTTGATGTACAACCAGGACGTGCAACCGTTGATGAGCAGCCCGAGAACATTACCCAGCCTGAGAATGCCACTAACGCCCCTTCAGCTGCAGAACATGTTCAAGGTGTACAACCTGTTCCAATGAGACGATCTAAGCGATTAACACCAGGGGATGAGCTGTTAGAAAGGAGAGAAGTTGCTAGCAAATTGAAATCACCATTCAAGATAAGGGGAACAAATATATTGAAGAAGCTGGATGGAAATCAAAAAATGGTTGCAAACTGGGTTTTGAAGAATGATGACGATGAACAGTAAGTTATATATACTTTTATGTGTCTTTAATAGTGTTTATAAGATATTTTTACTAGTATATATACGATTATTATCTATCTTTTTTCTGCGTATTTTTTAATGTATGTGTTCTTGTAATACAGGAGTGAAGTTATTTTCAAGAGAAATAATTTTTATGTTTCAAGAGATGTATTACAAAGCTTAAGGGCAGGTGAATAAGTGAATAGTCGTGTATTGGATTTATGGTCTATTTTTTTAAATGACAATGAAAAGTTGAAAGGTTGGGGGTCTCCAATTAGATTTTTTGCAAGAATTGGCTCTTGTAACAAGGTTAGAAATACTTAATTTATATTTCATATTTTTTCTTTATTATTATAAATAATATTCTTTATACAATTTTACATGTGCAGCTACTTTTTGTTGGTGCTGATAGTAAAGAAAAGAAATATTAGATGTTTACTCAGGCCTTGGATGCAGACTTGAAAAGGATAAAAACGTTTGAAACAAAAGATATATCACTGGTACGTTATTCAATATCATTATACTAATTCTCAATTTAGTTATATATATATATATATATATAGGGTTGGGTTCAAATGAGAACCCGTCATTATATGTGAACCTAGGGACTCATCTTGACCATTAGATTGGATAATTTTGATGGTTGAGATCATGACATGTCAGCATGGTAATAATATAAAAAAATGCATTAATTAATTAAAAATGGTATTTTGGACATATATCAACGTTT
>BMAC01000262.1:1226581-1242544 GCA_014905375.1 Phtheirospermum japonicum | reverse complement strand
ATTTACTTAGTGCATCATAATTATATTTTGTTGTTTATGTGTCTTTGTTTCCCTAATAATAAAAATATATAATAAAATGGCTTAGGGGTGTTTTTGATTTTTTTATTATGAAGCAATTTTTTAATGTGCAAAATAACTCAAATTGTTGATTTATTGTGTAAAAATTAATGCATTAATGTGCACAAATTGAAACATAAATGTGCACACACTAAAAACATAAATGTGCACACACTGAACTGAAACATAAATGTGCACACACTGAAACATAAATGTGCACAATAATGTGAAATAATGTGCAGACATAATTCTTTAGCATTGTAATCATTTTTTGTTCAAATTACTTGTCGTTTTTGTCCACATAAAATTCTTTTTATTTAATTTTTGCAGAAGGATTCATTTTCAAAGTTTCTAAGAGGACAAAACATGGTCCACTACGCAAATGTAGTTTCAAAATTTGAACCACACTTTCTTGAGATGCCATGCACAACGGGGTTAGAAAATACGGATTCGGGTGTTTTGACCATGAGACACATGGAGACATACATGGGGGCTGGATTGAAGGCCCACTGGGCATGTGGGATTAGAAGCGGAGATAATAAATAGGTGAATTGTATTCGTAAGAAGTATTGCCACACCTTGGCATGCGCAGAGATAAACGATTTGAAGGATGTAAACATGAACATTGCGAAATAGTAGTTCCCAGTTTACAAGGCAAAGAAACTAGAACTAAAGGCTGGATTGAAGAAGTGATCTGCATGGCGATGAATTTTATTTTTTGTCTGGCTTCTGTAGGAGTACTTTTTTAAGTAGAAAAAACTGGAACGAATGCTTATTTTATTTTTTTTTGATGTCTCTTTGTAGTGTGAGAATTCTTATCTAAGTAGAAGAAACTGGAACATAATGTTTATTATGTTTGATGTCTTTTTATGTTGTTCTGTTTGTTCGTAAGTAGAAGAAAATTTTTACGACTGAGAAAAGCTGTATTTTGCATATTAAATTTTTTTAATAATTGTCCTGGTGAGGGAAAGAGAAATATTTAAGTTTTCAAGTTTTTAACTTCGATGGTTACACTTTTGGTTGTGCATATGTTATTGCATTATTTGTGTAAATGATAACATTACAATCCGACCATCGGATTGGATTTGTCATTAGACCCAAATTAAGCAATGTCGATGTATGATAAGAAAATATGTAAACATATTTAAATACAAGATAACAAGCAAATAAAGAAAGAAATCTGCTAAACCAGAGCTTAGAAAACGCCAAAAATGTCTTATTTCTGAATCTCAGACAAAACTATATTTCAATTAATTTGTACAAAAAGCCCAAAAGACCAACACCTAAAATAGGAATTCATTAAATACAACTGTGCAAAATCTATTGCACTATTGAACAAAGTTGATTGATCGGTTGTGCTGAAAGTCATACTTGTTTGTGCACAACCTACTTCGAAAAATTAAGAGTAATAAAAATAAGAAAATAATATGAAGGGTCTTCAACTCTGCCAATTTCTCCTCTCTTTTGCTTCATTCCTCAAATCACCTGCAAGTTATAATCTTTGTGCAAATAAGTATGTATAACTTTTAGAGATGAAAAAAAAAAGAAAAGGAAAATAGAAAATACAATTGTGCATTTTTTGTCATTGACTATTACTATGTACAACCTGTTGTTTTCTCTTTGGACAAGTTCTCGTATTATGCCCCGCCCTTTCACTACAAGTCTTGCAAACCCTTTATTTTTCCTTCTTATGCTTCACACCAATCGACTTTTCTTGGCCAGTTTTTTTTCTTTTCCTACCCACTTTATTTTTCGATTGCATAGGAGGACGAATAGCAATTTCAACAGGTGCAGTTCCACAAAAACTATCAATTCTCTGTTTTTTACTTGCAGTAGATGAAGCGTCTTGTTGTTCAACTGTAAGTTTCTCCTTTTGTTCATTGATAACCTTTGAAAACTCAACAAGGAGCTCTGTCCTCGTCTCAGCCAATGCCACACATAAGTGTATATCAGACCACAATTTATTAAGTAGCAACTTTCTTTCATCGATTTTTGCAGATTGCTCGATAATGGCATCATTGATGTGAAACATTTGATTTAGAGTTGCGTTCTTAGTCCAACGGGAAAGGACAAATTCTTGTGGGATAACATCCATATTTAAGTCCTTAAAGACAACAAAAATGTATCTGCAGAGCCACCCAAATCTTTCAAAATTTTTGCAAGAGCACATAGAACAACTACCATCAGATTTGTGCACTACTGTAAACACCTTACCATTATCTTGAATGTCGCACTCAACATTTCCATCACTGTAACTAACACGTAAAACTCTACAACTAAAACACGCTGCATAGATTTCATTCTGCACCTCAATAAATATAATGTCTGTGTACACAGAGCGTGCATTCTTCTCCAAAGCTAATGACGTCTTTAGATCAGCAAAATATGACTCACACAAACTTTTTAAACTCGATGACGTGTTTCTCTTTAAATCCATAGCACTATCGAAATGCATGAAAAATTCGACTAAACTGTCCTAGTGATTTGTAAAATTGCCAAACTAGTAGTTTTCACTTTCTAATCTAGATGTAGTTCTCAGCAATTCGCTCATAGAAACATCCCTAAAAAATGCAGGGATCCAATGTTCGCGTATTTTGAATAAATCACGAAACCACCTGTGATCTATTAAATTAAAATCTTCCATAATTACATTCCATTTTTCTTCAAATTCCTTAAGCTCTATGTATTCATTCCAAACGATATCCTTAAGCCTTTTATTGAGATTCTCATCACTACTTGAAACAGGGCCAACTTTTTCACTCACCTTCATCATGATGTGCCACATACAGTATCGATGTATTGTAGTCTCAAACACCTTCGAAAATACAGTTGCAATTGAGGGATCTTGGTCAGTAATGATGTATCCTGGCTCATGCACCATTGCCTTTTTGAATTGTTTGAGGACTCATACATAAGAATCAACATCTTCAATAGCTATCAACGCAGCAGCAAATGTTACACATTTTTTGTGGTTGTCAATCCTCGTGAAAGGTGCAAACACCATATTGTACCTGTAGCAGAAGAAATTTTATTGATTTAATGTGTAAAAACTAATGCATTAATGTGCACACACTGAAATATAAATGTGCACAGACTGAAATATAGATGTGCACAGACTGAAACATAGATGTGCATACACTGAACTGAAACATAAATGTGCACACACTGAAACATAAATGTGCACAGATTGAAACATAAATGTGCATAGACTAAAAATATAAATGTGCACACACTGAACTGAAACATAAATGTTCACACACTGAAACATGAATGTGTACACACTGAAACATGAATGTGCAAAAGCTATTATTTGTGAAAATAATGAAATTGAAATGTTTTCAGAAAAATGAATATGTACCTGTTAGTTATGTACGTTGCATCAAATGACACCACATCACCAAACACGGCAAAGTTGTTTCTAGAAATGGGATCAGCCCAGAAAATTCTCTTTAGCTGGTCACACTCATCAATTTCATAGTCAAAGTAGAACTCTGAACTGATTTCTTATCTTCTATAACACTTGTCAATAACCAATTGTGCATCAGCCCCTGAAATATATGCTAACAAGTCTCTTTTGTAGTTTTTGAAATTGACACTAGTAGCACCGATATTCTGGTAGCCTCCAACAATATGTTTGTACAATCTAAAAAACTTCACTGGACCAATGTTTGCCCTTATACAATTCAACACAAAATTCTCATGTCCAACATATATTGCTAGGTTTTCTTTTAAGAATGGTAAGCACTCTTTAGAAGCCAATGGATGGTGATGTTTCTCTTCAAACAAATGGAGTAAGTATCTGCTATTTCCATCCAATCTCAATACAAACCTAGCTATGCACCCAACTCTATTTGTTACCCGACACCTAATTTGATGTTCAACAACTACTGGTGTTGCTGCTCTTTTTGGTGTGAGGGATACACTTGTTGTGGTTGCCATTTTTGCTCCAGGTGGGTTTCTCTTACTCCCGTTCTTGTAGCCTTGTTTAGAGCACATTAGATACTTCCAAACAACTACACCATCATTTGATTTTATTTTTGTGCTATGACGGACGTCAAAACCCACCTCATTGACATAAGACTTGTAAAACTGTATAGCTTCATCCAAGCTTATGAATTTCTGATTAACATAAGTTTTAATTGCATCTTCACATATCGGAACCCAATATTTTGTAGAGCTAGGTGTCATGACCATAGTTTGTCGAACAGGCTCACAATTGTGGGAAGAACATTCAACATCACTTGTAAAATCTCGCATTCAATCAGTGCACAAAACAATACATGCCACATATAAAATGACACAATTTTTTTAAGATTTCATGACACGTACAAAACACGATTCAACACAGATGTGAACAAGGGAACACATTAATGTGCACAAACATACACTGAATTGTGCACAAAACAAATCACACGACAACCACATCAGACGACGACACTCACAAATTTCTTTAAGACTTCATGACAAGTGCAAAACATCATTCAGCACGGACGTGCACAAGAGAACACATTAATGTGCACAAACGTACATTGAGTTGTGCGCAAATCAATCAGACGACAACTACATCAGACGACGACACTCACCTATTTTTTTAAGACTTCATGACACGTGCAAAACACGATTCAGCATGGATGTGCAGAAACGGGCACTGAATTGTGCACAAAACAAATCACACGATAACCACATCAGACGACGACACTCACAGATTTTTTTAAGACTTCATGACACGTGCAAAACATCATTCAGCACGGATGTGCACAAGGGAACACATTAATGTGTAAAAACGTACACTGAGTTGTGCACAAATCAAATCACACGACAACCACATCAGGCGACGACATGTATAGATTTTTTAAGACTTCATGACACGTTCAAAATACGATTCAGCACGGACGTGCACAAGGGAACACATAAATGTGCACAAATCAAAATAGACGACAACCACATCAGACGACACATACATAATCTTACCTGGTTAACTCAAAAATATCAAAAATCAAAAATCCAAAAATTAGATCAACTCCACTAACTTAAAATAAAACATTACCTGATTCGTTCAAAATTGAAGCCATCAGGTTGCAACCAAAATTGAACCAAACTGAATAAGGGACCAAAATCGAATAGGAACCTCCAAAATCGAACTGGATACTCCGACCTAACCCTAAATTTGAACAGGATTGTCACGCTGATCTCTACTACTCCGGCCCAAACCTAATTTCGAATAGGATTAAATCTTTCTATTGAAGGAACAAGTCTGGTTTTTTGAGAAAAAGGATTAGTTATACAAATAAATTAGCTTGTGAACCGAGCAAGAGATGAACTGAGTAGGGAGATGGAAACGGTTTTGATGAATTGAGCAGGAGAAAAATGGTTGGCAGCGATGGATAGTGAAGGTGCGTCGTTGCTGTGTATCTTGCGTGCACAGAGTATATAAAGCTCCGCTTTCGTGCGTTTGTTTAGTTTGTTTAGGTTTTAATTTATTTGATTAAATATAATCTATTAGATTAGATTAGATATAATGGTTAGGATTTATTTTCATTTCTCACCCACGGACCCACTCTCACCGGAACACAACCCTATATATATATGGGTGGGTTCACATGGGAACCAATCTATGTGTGGGAACTAGAAACCTGCTATATTACATGGGATGTGATGCTATTTATGAATCATGTACATGCTAATAAGATAATAGTAAAAATTAAGGGAACATAAAAATAGCAATGTGAAAATATAAATAGCATTTTGCATTATTTAAATTAGCATCACATATAATGTAATATAGCGGTTCCTAAAGTTCTCACCTACGGATTTGGTTCTCACATGATCCCAATTTTCTCTCTCTCTCTCTCTCTCTCTCTCTCTCTCTCTCTCTATATATATATATATATATATATATATATATATATATATATAAGTGTAAAATTTGAAGGTCTATGGTTTTAAGAATAATTCTCAGATTTACAATGTTGTTAGTCAATGTTTAACAACACTGGTTAGTAACATCGACCAGAGTAAAATATAAAATATGCAGTGGAATAAAATGATAAGAACACGATATAACAAATTCAGTTCACAAGTAAAAGTACTTGTTGTCTTCGGTGTACAAACCCGAAAACTATATTACTTTCTTGTTCACGCTCAATACAAAGATATAAAGTAATATATGAAAACTAAATATCAATAAACTTGATACTAAATACTTGTTGCCGGAATGGCAAGATCTTTTCCGTTGGTCACGCAACTTCGAAGAGCTTGTTAATCTCGATCAATGGCTCCAAGTAGTTCTTCGTTTTCTTCCTTGCTTTGCTGTGCGTCTTGCGTCGTCTTTCACTACTCAAAATCCAGTCGTTTTAATTAAAAAACCCAAGCTTTAGGAATCGTTGTCTTAAATAGACAAACATAAATTCCTAAACTTGGTGTACCTAAAACAAATCCTAAACACAATCTAGGAAACTAATAAAGTCTTAAACATAAACTAGGAAACACAATATATTCCTAAATCTAGTTTCCTAACTTATTTTGTGCCCAAGAAAGGCAAATAACAAAATAGGAATTATTGCCAAGAATAAATTCCTCAACAATCTCCCCCTTTTGCCTTTCTGGACAAAACACTATGACGCAAACACAAATGAAAATCAAATACTAACTCCCCCTAAGTTAGAAAACTCCCCCTAAACAAAACACCCAATGTTGTTAAAATTCAAACCAACATTACAAACCAACATTGTTCAAAAACTTAACAAAACAAACTAACAAGGAACTTATTAACCTCGAACCCTCTTCGAACGACGAGGGGATGTCGAAGTTCCTTCACCACTTTCCTTCCTTTTCCTCTTCTACATTCTCATCATTCTCCTCAAAGTCTTATCGCGAGCGCGAATTCGCTTCCTTCACTTTTCCTGAGCAAGACTCGCCAAGGCTTCGGCAGCAACAGCATCTTCGGCATCATCTTTATCAGCAGCAGCGTCAACATCCTCTGCATTGTCAGCAGCAACATCTTCTACATCTTCTCCCCCTATGTCCGCGTCATCTTCTCCTTCTCCCCCTTTTTGACCAAAAAGGGAAAGGGCCTCCAAAAGCGAGCCACGAAGCGCCTGTAGCTGAGTAATCTGCAAGTCAACGGAAGCCACATGCGCACGAAGGAGTTACGCAGAAATTTGGACCATGTTGGGATCAACCCTCCCAACATTACTAGCAACCTCAGCCTGGAAAGGAGCCTGCCAAGGCAAATCAACAACCCTAGCACCTGTAGTATGCTGGCCCCTCAAAGCAAACCAATCCGCCTCACCAGTGAGGACATCATCCGGAAGAAGCTCCAATACTTGCTTCTCCAACAGGCTGAAAATCAAAGAGGGAAAACACAACGAGGCGGCAGACCTTGATGTGGCAAACTTAGTAACAATATCAAAAACATGTTGCCCGAAACTGAACTTAATACCCTTCCCAAGCCTGTACAAAAACTTGGCCTGAGGCCGAGTAACACACGTAGTGTTTTTGGAAGGGACCCAGTTGCAAATAGCCACCTTGTGCATAATAGAATAAAGAGATGAAAGCCTAGTACTTGGCAACTGCTCAAACCAAGAATGCACCATACCAACAGAAATAAAAGAAACAACTTCATCCATATCATCCATAGTAGAATCACCCCGATGTGGTTTAGTTCCAAATAATTCATCAATTAGATCAGGGGTGAAAGCAAACACTCTACCACGCACAAACACTTTTCCATAGTTCACAGAGCTCACATCAACAATAGATGACAACAAATTCGCATAAAACCCAAGAACTATATCCCGGACAAATGGCACGGCAGTAGAAACTGTGGAATACATACCTTTAAACTGGAGGCAGGCAATCAAGTTGTGGCGCTAAAACAATTCAACAGGAACTCTACGCTCGGCAATCATATGGCGAATTCGATAAGTAGCAAACAACTCGGTAGCCCCAGCAGTTAAAAATTTCTCCGAAAACGGCACCATATCTTCAAGCTCAAGTGTCGGAGTATTAGTACCCATGGATGACTGAGAGTGATTACAGGCAGCCGAAGAAGACAGTATGTGAGTATGAGATGCAAGGTGAACAGAGGCAGTGCGGGAGGACGAAATAGACGGGGAACGATGCGATGTTGGTAAAGTGGTACCAACATGACTAGCAACATCGTCCTTCGTAGCAGCCTTATTTTTCTTCTTATCCTTCTTGCAAGCAGCAATAAAATCACGAATAGGCATATCAAACGAGGAGTCAGGGGAAAATTCAAAGAATTCATCACCAAGCTCAGGCTGAGCATCATGAACTGGAGACGACGGGGGAACATCGGCAGGCGGTTTGGCAGAGCTGGTCACCTCGCCCGTGATAAAATCCAACACGGTCTAGGGAGGGGAGGAATACTCAGTCGCAGAGGACTTAGGAGAGACCTTGACCTTTGGCTGACCTGATCTCCTATCGGCCTTGCGCACAAGTTGTTTTCAGCGAGTAAACTTCTTTGCCGGCAAACTCGGGGCAGAAGAAGGCGGCTGCACAGACTCCTCGACCGAAGCAGCAGGAACAAAGTCTTCATCATCAGGGTCAGACATCACGGTGACATCCTCTTTGAGGTTCATGTGTTCGATAGGCACGTTGCGGCGCGGCCCTGCCTTGCTTTTCGGGACTGCGGGTGGCACAATGCCGGGCAGAATGTTCCGCAAGTGCCTAGACCTCTTCAGAGTAGGGTTCCCCACGCGTCCAAAAGTTTCAGCCACAAACGCCAAATCTGGGGGGTTATCAACGTCAATTTCGTTCCCGGGTTGTCCTGGGAACACTTACGCCTCCGGCGTGGCGTCAAATGGTGATTGAACTGGAACGACAGTGCACGAAGCGTGCGCCGGCGAGGGTGGTGGCGATGTTGATAGTGGTGGGTTTGAAGAACTACCACCACCGATTTCCTCGTGAATATCAAGACCACCAACTCGTGGGTAGGGTGCCGGAACCTGTTCACCGGAGCGACGAACGTCTTCTGGCAATTCAGGAACAGACGAGGACGGCGGCGGCGAGCTTGTCATCCTATAATTTCTCAAAAGCACACAAGGAGATAGAGAAATATCGAGAGACTAAAGAGGGATAAGGAGGTTTGAGAGATTAATTTGCAGAGGGCTTTGGAATTGTGATCAAACTGTAAAAAAAAATTTCAGGTTTTTATGCCTAAAAAGTGACCGTTGCACAAGGAGAGAGAAAGTAAAAATAAAAGGAAAAAATCCCTAAATATCTTCACCGGCTGATTTTGGGGCCAAAACACTATTTTTTATTTCCTTTTATAAAAACCCCACTCCCCCTCAAATTAGGCTACATGATCACATTACCATCCCATTATCTCTTCCCATGATTTATCCTTTTATATAAAAAAAATTGCACAACTTAATCTACAAAATTGGCCGAATGTACAAAGCTGAATTAATTGAACAATCAGCACAGTTGTACCTATCTTGTGCAATGTAAATTATCACTCACCAAATTCACCTCGTTATTACCTGTCCAGCCATCCGATATTAACTCCACTGAAACACTTAGTTAGCTCAATTCAAAAAAAAATTAAGAGATTTCAAGTAAGACAAAAACACACGAAACAAAACGCACAGCAAGATGACATCTTCACAAAGTATGAATGTTCTATGGGATGCCTAAGAAACATGATTTAAAAGAATATAAAAAAACATATAATGATTTCAGTGACTTGATCCAATGTTGCTTTTTATTACTAACAACATTATAAACCAACATTGCCTTAGGTGAAGTCAATGGAAACTTACCCCTTAACCCAAGTTAATGGCAACGTCAAGATCTCTCAAGAAGGTGATTTTTAAAGATTGGAGCATTTTGAGTCCAGATTTTTTTCATCCTTGAAGGGATTTAAATCTTTTAATCTTCAGCAATTGCTGTTAAACACCTCTTGTTTTTGGACGTGGGAGAAAGCCAGTTTCTGCGGGCATGTCCCACATTCACCCAATTGAAGAGGTTGGTTCTTATTGCCACCACTTTTATTGCAACACAGGACCTTATTGCACTTTCAATCAAACTCAATGCATTATGATTATGTATGAAAATAAAGGTAAAAATGCATGCAAAAGTATACATATGTTGTGACTGATGTTGATAAGAGGTGTCACAACATCACAAACCAACATTGGTTAGGCAATGCACATACCAAGATCTCTTCTCAAACGAGAGTAGGTCTCAAAATCTAATGCCTTCGTGAAGATGTCATCTAGCTGATTATCAGTTCCAATATGTTCAAAGCTAACAATCTTCCTCTCAACTAAGTCTCGAATGAAGTGGTACCTTATGTCAATGTGTTTTATTCGAGAATGCTGGACCGGATTTTTGGAGATGTCAATGGTACTGGAATTGTCACACAACGCCGTCAAGATACTACTGTGCAGACCGTAGTCCTCTAGTAATTGTGTGCATGCACTTCCAGCTGCAATGTACTCAGCTTCAGCTATAGAAAGAGAAATACAATTTTGCTTTTTGCTGTACCAAGAAATTAGGTTATTACCTAGAAAAAAACATCCCCCAGTAGTACTTTTCCTATCTACTACATCTCCAGCCCAGTCCGAATCAGTGTATCCTATAAGTTCAGTACCAGTATCTTTTGTGTACCACACACCTAGTGCAGTTGTACCAGCAATGTACCTAATAATTCTTTTAAAAGCTTTCAAGTGTGACTCTTTTGGATTAGACTGATATCTAGCACATAAGCACACATTATACATAATATCTGGTCTACTTGCTGTCAAATACAACAAACTCCCTATCATACTTCTATTCATGGTGTTATCAACACCCTTACCAACATCGTCTCTAGACAGCTTCACAGTTTTACCTAGTGGCGTTTTCTTGACAGTTTCACCCTCTAACCCAAACTTTTTGACTAAGTTCTTTGTATATTTAGTCTAGGAAAGAAAAATACCGTCATCAAGCTGTTTTATTTGTAAACCAAGAAAGTATGAGAGGTTACCTTCCATGCTCATCTCGAATGTATCGGACATCCGAGTAACAAACTCCTTGACCATCTCCTCGTTAGTGGATCCAAAAATAATATCATCCACATAATTTTGGGCGATTAAGATGTGCTTATTGGATTTAAGAAGGAATAAAGTCTTATCAACTTCCCCTCGTCTAAAGTTCAAATAAAGCAAATGTTGAGTTAGCCTTTCATACCAAGCTCTTAGAGCTTGTTTTAAACCATAAAGAGCCTTTTTTCAGTTTTAAAACAAAATTTGGTTTTTGAGGATCCACAAATCCTTTAGGCTGCTCAACATACACTTCTTCACTTATGATCCCATTTAAAAAAGCACTCTTAATGTCCATTTGATGCAATGAAATTTTCATATAACAAGCAACAGAAAGCAAAAGCCTTACCGACTCAATGCGAGCAATTGGGGCAAAAGTTTCATCAAAATCAATTCCTTCAATTTGCGTATACCCTTGTGTAGCAAGTCGAGCTTTGTCCTCACAATGTTGCCAGCCTCATCAGTCTTGTTCTTGAATATCCACTTTGTTCCCGTCACATGGGAATTTTCTGGTCGTGGCACCAAATCCCAAACATCAGTTTTGGCGAACTGGTCTAGCTCCTCTTGCATTGCCCGAGTCCAAAACTCATCCTTGAGTGCATCCTCCACTCGCTTGGTCTCTATTTTAGAAAGATACAAAGACTCACGAATCTTAGAGCAATTAGTAGACAGACATACATACTTGACCATCTCCTTGAAATTAATCTGTCTTCGTCTTGTACTCCTTTCGTCCAAATCACCGATAATTTGGCCCACGGGGTGGTTTTTCTGGATTCTGGATGGAATATCCCTCTGATGAAGATCAATGGGATCAGCTGGATCTTCTTCTTCTGAATCAGAATCAGAATCTGCGACTTGGCTCGATGTTGGTACTGATGTTTGTATCCCAGTATCAACATTGTTATCAACATCACTCAAATCTTTGAGTTCAGCACCTGCATCTTTGTTCTCAATACCTGCACTATCAACTGAAGGAGGAGTGACAATTTCTTGAGGATTTTGATCATAAACCAGATCATTATCCTCGGTAGGCTTGAATCTACTCGTTAAATCATCGAACTTGACATTTACTGACTCAAACATGCTTCGAGTTCTAAGGTTAAACAACCTATATGCATGACTATTTTGGGAATAACCCATGAAAATGCACTTATCACTCTTTGAGTCAAGTTTAGCTAGATGATTTCTATCGTTAAGAACTTAGAAAATACATCCAAACACATGAAAATAACTCAAGTTCGGTTTCTTTCCAATCAATAATTCGTAGGGAGTTGTACATGAACCTGGTCTAAAATAAGCCCTATTTATGATATGACATGCAGTGTTCATTGCTTTAGCCCAAAAACGTTTTGCTATGCCATTAGAAATAAGCATAGTTCTAGTCATCTCCGCTAGGGTTCTATTCTTACGTTCAACAATGCCATTTTGTTGAGGGGTAATTGGAGAAGAAAATTCATGACTAATACCCTCAAAAGTGCAGTACTTTGAAAAAGATGCATTTTCAAATTCCTTTCCGTGATCAGTTCTAATCCTACCAACTTTCACATTAAACCTTACACACAACTTCTTTGCAAGTTTTTTAAAAGCTTCAAAAGTTTCAGATTTTTCTTTTAGAAACTCTACCCAAGTAAATCTATAAAAATCATCAACAATAACGAGTACATACCTCTTACCACCAAGGCTCTCAACCTCAAGTGGTCCCATGAGATCCATGTGTAGCAATTCAAAGCAAGATGATGTAGTGAGACTTTGTTGGACTGGATGTGGCACCTTGACCTATTTTCCTTTCTGGCATGCCTCGCACACCGGAATGATCTTTGTGTTAATCTTAGGCAGTCCACTCACAGCTTCTTCCTTGGCCAACCTGTCCATCATCTTGTAGTTGACATGTCCAAGCTTTTGATGCCACAGCTCCGCATCACTCAATTGGGACAGTCTGCAAAAAGCATCACTTTGAATTTGGTAGCAATTATCTGAGGTACTTTTGCCAGTGAGAATGCACTGTCTATTCTCCTCATAGACTTCACACTTTTCACGGTTGAATTTGACGCTAAAACCTCCATCGCACAATTGACTTATGCTGATCAAATTTGCAGTAAGTCCTTCTACTAGTAGCACATTTTCCAATTTTACAAAGCCAGGAACATGGAGAGTCCCTTGGCCAATGACTTGACCATTTGCGCCTCCTCCATACTTCACTTTTCCACCTCTAAATCTGATAATGTTGGAAAGCAATTATTCTGAGCCTGTCATATGCTTCGAGCATCCACTATCAAACTACCAGGCTCCAGGGACATGAGACTTCAGGGAGGTATGGATCATATTACACTTGATGCTGTTTTTCTTGACCCACACTTGTTTGAACCTGGTGTTGGTATTGATGTTGGTAGCGCGGTTACCAACATGGGATTTATCAGCCACACTGGTTCTCTTAAAGTGTCTTCTCTCTCCAATGATCTTCCAAAAAAAGGGCCTGATGTGACCTGGTTCTCCACAATAATGGCACAAGTACTGTCTTCTTCTCTTTTTGTGACGTTTGGAAGATTTCTGTTCTTGACTTGGAACATGCGTTGGCTGACTCGGTTTGAAACCTATTCCATGCTTTGAGGACTCTGGGAAGCTAATCTCCAAGATTTCATCCAGATTCACCTTACCTTTATTCAGATTTGAAATTGTTCCTTGAACTTTGGTTAGTTCATTCTTCATTTTTTCAAGCTCAGCATCCTTCTTGGTGAGAGACGTTTCCAACCGGACAATAATGTCAAGCTAATCCTCCTTTTCTTTGGTTAGCTTTTCTACTTCTTTTGCGAGATCTTTGACCTTTAGTACCTGTTTTCCCCAACTGACATACAATTTCTGGTGGTCAATACTCAGCTGCTCGTATTCCTCATAATAATCAGTGGTCTTCGGCATTCAGGCACACGATGTTGTCTGCAAGCAAACCAACATGGACATCTTCATCCCACACAACATGGGTGAATAAGGATGGAACAGGATCAGTTGACTCGGAATCATTAACATCCTCGGTGAAATCAGTAGCGACCATGCTTTTCTTTCTAAGAGTGTTGGGACACTCATTCCTGTAATGTCCCCAACCTTTGCATTCGTGGCATTGGATCTCGCTGAGTGATTTTTTAGGACTGGACATATTGGGAATTGAAGTTGTGGACTGAGATCTGGGAAGAGCACGTCCAGTAAACTTTGGAGTAGATGTCTGTGACCTATTCCTTGCATTTGTGCTTCTAAGACTGTTCTTCTTTTTCAAGAAATTGTTGAAGCGTTGAGTCACAAAGGCCAGTTCATCTTCTTCGAGTGTAGTCGACTCCATCTTTTTAAGAATCCCATTAAAACCAAACTCCTCGTCATCTTCATCATCGACTGCAATTGAACCGGAAGAAAAATCAACATTCTTCTCTTTCGAGCTAGAGCTAATGTGTTCCATCTCATATTGTTTGAGGTTTCCAACTAAGGTGTTGAAATCGATGTTATCAACATCTTTGGATTCTTCTATGGCCACCACCTTTATGCTATATTTCTTCGAAATGGATCTTAGCAATTTTCCTACAAGACGAGAATTAGTTATGGCCTCACCAAGCTCTCTGCACTCTTCTGTTATTTCCGACAATCTTATGGAGTAATCCATGATTGCCTCTTTCTCATCCGTTCTCATAGCCTCGAAAGTGGACATGAGCATTCTTTCTGGATTTCTTCACGCTTGCAGTTCCTTCACACACCCTTTGTAGTGCGTCCCATGTATCCTTTGCTGACTCGCAATTCTTGATGATACGGTAGTAGCTTGCATCTACATAGCCACACAAGGTGTTGATGCATTTGGAGTTCCAATTTGCAGCAGTTGTATATTTTTATCAATTCTAACATACCCTCACCGTTATTTTTTATTAAGAATTTTCAAATATAGTTTTCGAAAAATGTCTATATTCTCCGCTATTTGTTTTTCTTTTTCACAATAAAATATTTGTCTTTTTGCAACATTATTTGGTGATGTATTAAAAAGATAGTTTATTATATTAACACTATACAACAGATAAATACCACATTCCGTCTGTGTCACCAATTTTTAGAAATGTTGAGCTTCATGTTTCAATGTCAAGAGTAAAAGTAGAAAATGACTGGAAATATTTTATTGTGACAAAGACAGTAGATATGTAAATAAAGTTAATAGCATACTTTATAAAGAACTTTCGCTCTGGGTAATTTAATAATATATCTTTAATTATTATTATTATTATTATTTATTCTTAAAATTTATGTATTCTTAATACACTCCATATTGTAATGTGTGTGTATGTGTGTGTGTGTATTATTCTTCATACTTAGGTGTATTCTTTGAGTTATGTGATTTATATGAAGAAATAAACAGGGTGCAATTGAGAGAGCTACTCAAACTTGGCTTGTTTCAGGTCAAGTTCGACTTCAACTCGTTTAGTAAATGTGTGTTTGTGGGTCTTATATATTTCAAATATTTACCAAATAATAAAATTGAAGTGGGCCTGACTGAAAGAATTTTCGGAGAACATTGGTGGTAACTGGATATCATTTCACTACCTTTTATTTTGCTTGACTAGAAAATAGTAAAAAATGAAACAAAAAAAAATCGGGAGATGAAAGTATTTTGGGCTATATTGATTGGATATAATTTGTCTGTTTTTAAGTAAGTGGTTGGATATAAAATTATTTGGTAAAAATATTTTCAAATAAGCATAGAGAAGGTGTTTGCGTGTGTGTGAAGTTAATGGTAATTGAAGAGAGAGAGAGAGATATAAATGATATAATTTATATTAGTTAATCATATTAATGTTCATTTAAATGTTAATCGGTGCATATTTAAAAATCCATT
>BMAC01000262.1:1215755-1226076 GCA_014905375.1 Phtheirospermum japonicum | reverse complement strand
GACCTGCACCATACATGCATGCATGCATCATCATGTATTCAATAGTTCTCATCTTAGCATGGAGAATAGAAAAGTTTATAAAATAGTATTTTTTTTTCAGTAAAAAAAAATTATGGATCATAACTAATCACTTGTTAGACATTTTTTCGTTAGTTGAAGGAAATAAATTGATAACCAATGCCATCTAAGACTCATAAGTGGTTTAGTTGAGGAAAATTATTAAACCAATCCAACTAATCGAGAACTAATCGGGTGTTCGGGTTCTTGCTCTTAGATTGAAATCTCATATATGGTGAGTAGGATTTCTGCATACATATGTTGCTTTTTTTTTCTTCAGTTTCCCCATCAACATTTAAAACTAAACCCTAAGAGGTTTATTTGAGAAATGCCGTAAAATAAATCCTAACTGTGTTAGATTTCTTGATCTAATATTGAAGTCTCATTACGTGTACGGTGAACAAGATTTCTCTATACAAATATTGTTATGGATTTAGATATTACGTTAATTCATACATCTTTGATAATTATAGCATGATATTTATATCATAAGATTATTTAGCATGTTTTAGAATATGATTTATGAGTTTATATGCTTTTTTATCTATTAAATTCCAACAAATGGTATCAGAGCAGTCGTTACTGCTTAATCGTGAGGATTTATGGAATTGGATTTATACATTTATGTTATTAATGTTTTTAATCAAGCATGGTAGAGTGAACTGTGACTGTTATGATTTCTGGGTTATATATTAACTGCAAAATTGTTTATTAATCTTTCGACCATGTGTTTTGAATTCAAGTGATGGAAGAATTTGATAAAATCTTATGATATCTCATATATTTTACAAATATGGGGTTCAAATTTTTTATTGGGCGCGGATATTGGTACTCCAATTCTTGTATGAGAGCACACCATTTATAAGTTTTAGGGTTTTCACATCAAACTTTTGAACATTGTGTTATGTTTAGACTGGAAATTTGAACACATTAAACCTTAACACGTGTACAAGAAAATTGAACATTAAACGTGCGTACGAGTTTTCAGTTTGAACATTAACACAATGCTCAAACATTTTATTTGAACACCCAAATTTATAACATGAATTATTCTCATATATGTACGGGGTGCTAAATATCCGACCCCATTTGTATTGCCTCCAATTTTGTTGGATATTTATATTGAAAATAAATAAATAAATAAATCAGAACGTTGTAACCCATGTTTTGAGTATTCTTCCAAAACTTTGAGAATCACCCTTGGACCCCACCCACCGATCTACCGGCAAGGGAAGCAAGTGTGGGCGGCCCATTCAAAATAGGGAAAACACAATCCTTCCCCAGAATTTCACATCGCTAACGAACAAGGAGGTAGATGAGGCGACGCAATACAGACCACTGTAGCGTCACTCTTCTTGCCGTAGTTCCTTCTTGGTCTTAAGCCCCAGGTATTTGGACAAAAGGCTGGTGGACCTGGCCGTTTTGTGCTGGACTGGAAATAGTAAAACCACGATGATAGAGGGAGGGGGTTTATTGGTGTTTTTGCTCACTCGTTGATTCTTCTCTACTATTTTATCGACTATGGTTTAGCTTCCTCGCTTGGATGATGTCCGACATCCGAGATGGGTTGGCTAGCGTTGGTGGTTGTGGTGGCTGATGGACGGCGACAATGGTAGTTTTGTAGAAGAGGTTATTTTGGGACAAGTTTTAGGATTTCAATGGTTGAATTATAAATTTCACTTCTAAAGGGCCTGATTATAATTTATGAATTATTCAGGTTGATTTTATAAATCTTAATTGTATGGGACCGGATTGTATTTTACAATCAATCTGGCTACTTTGTGATTTTTTTGATGAGGGGACCATTTAATGTTTTAATTAATTTTTGGTGAATTGGTTTTATTTAATAAAAAAATTAATTTACGCTGGAAGCCATCAACGATTGACAAAGGGGTGGAGGGAACATGTCCCACTGATATTCCAACAGAGGCATTGATTTTGAAAAAAAAAAAAAAGCAAGTTGATGTGTTATATTGGTTTTGTTTCTTTTACACCAGTAAATCCAGAGATTCTAGGGTTTGTTTTTTAAGCACGTTATGCCAGCAAGGATATTGCAGCATGATGATGGGATCTTCGCCATTTAATGCCAGTGTAGTTTTGTAGAAATGCAACTTAAAGAAATGATGTTAGGTTTCGTGATAGACGTCACCAGACCTAACATCAACTGAATCTCAGAAATAACAATGGAAATAAAAAAAACACAATAAATTAATTTCAGTTTGTAAGCAATCGTGCTTACGAACTTTGGTGTACAAACCCGAAAACTATATTACTTGTCAACGTTTAAGATCAATACAAAATAACAAAAAGTAATATATGAAAAACAAATTGTATCAAACTCTTGATACACAAAATACTCTTCGCTTCTTCTTGAGTCGAATTCCTTCGTTGGTTACGCAACGTAGAAAGCCTCCTAATTCAGCAACAAAGTTCCGAGTAACCCTTTGTGTGTTCTGCTTCAAGGATGTGCGCGTCGTGTCTCTTTCTTTCTTGCGTCTTCTCCCTTTTATAAAACAAGACTCCTAGTCTTGTTAAACAAGTTAAATACGTATTTAGGAAACTAAATAAAGTCCTAGACTCCAACTAAGAAAGAAATCTATAGTCCTAAAATACTTTGTGTCCTAAGAAAGGCAAACTACAAATAAGGAATAATATATGTGAAAATAATATTCCTAACAATCTCCCCCTTTTGCCTTTCTGGACAAAATACCCAAGACTCATGAAAATGATCAAAAGACTAAAAGCTCCCCCTAAACAAATACTCATTGTTTAGAACAAACAAACCACAATCAATAGCTCAAACTAGAAGCTACCCTCCTCAGCCGCGTCTCTACACCTTCTGCCCCCTTTTTGTTCTGAAGGCAATAGAGCCGCCAACCAGGAACCACGATTTGCTTGGAGATGGACAATTTGGTAATCAAGCAAGGCCAGTTGAGCACGCATGACCGGGGCAGATAAACGAACCATGTTGGGACCGGTGATGGGAACATCAGAAACACCATCCCTCACAACACCAGCTCGAAAGGGCGCTAGCCCCTCAAAGAAAACCAATCGGCCTCTCCAGTATACACAGCATCATTATCAGGCCTAAAGAACCTCGTGCCTTGATTTGGAAATCCCAAGAACAGCTCCTCAGCTTCACTCGTCAAGAAACTCGTGGAGATTGGTTCCATGTCTTCAATCTCGACGGCTTGAGATGGAGCCTCATAAGAGATTGTAGCCAATGTAATTGGGATACTTCTAGATAAAATGGAGGTCGACTTAGTGGTCGAGGAAGGAACAAGATCAAAAGCAGGCGATGTTGGAATCCGTGACAAATCACCAGAACCACCATCATCAATCGGGTCAGAAGCAGGCAAGAGAACCTTGTCCTTCTTCTTTGTGGCCTTCTTGGAATGTCTAAGATGACGGATAAGTATCTCATCATGGATAAGATCACGCCGACAGAGAGCTCTGGGAATTTGCTCGGAGAGGTCATCCTGTTGCAAATTTCAAAAAGAAAACAAAAACAAAGGCAATTCGAGAAAGACTATGAAGAAGTTGAGAGTTAGAGAGTTTTAATTGCTGAAGGATTAAAGGGAAGTGGAATAAAAAGGGTAATAAATCCTAATTTACCAATTATCCATTTTTTAACCCACAAAAGATTTTTTTCCATCCAAAAACTCCACTCCCCCTTAATTAAGGAATCCATATCTCTACCAAACTGCCCATGAATTCCACTATCCAATACATGTATAAACATAGAGAAACCTAATTTTAGCTGGAAAATTGAACCATCACCAAGAACGTATAAAAACCGTACAAAGTGAAAAATCTAAAATTTATATCACTCATATTTCCTGTCAAGCACATCCTATCACAACGCCACTAAAATAATCAAATGACTACATCCTCAAAAAAATCAAGAGACGTCAGAATAAGAAGCAAACACGAGAAACAGAGCACTCAACGAAACCGGAAAATTCACAAAATATGAATGTCTTAAATTATGCTTAAAAGTATGACCTAGAAAGGTAAAAAAGATTCACAAAAATATTTTTAGAGAATCTGATCAGTGTTGCTTTTCATTACTGATGACATTAGACCCAACATTGCATAAGGTGAAGCCAATGAAAACAAACCCCTTAACCCAAGTTAATGACAACGTCAAAATCGCTCAATAAGGTGAAATTTAAAGATCAGACTTTTATTGTCCATATTTTCTTCATCCTTTTTAGTTTTGAAGAGAATTAGCTTATCTTCAGCAGTAGCTGTTAACACCTTTTGTTTTTGGACCTGGGAGAAAATCTGTTTCTGCGGGAAAGTTCCACAATCACCTAATCGAAGAGGTTAGTCTTTTTGTCATCACTTTTATTACAACACATGGTCTTATTTCTCTTTAAAATAGACTCAATGCATTCGTATTATGTATGAAAAAGAAATAAAAAATGCATGCAAAATATACAGATGTTATGACTGATGACATCTTTGGGCGTCATAACATCAAACCCAACATGGACTAGACAATGCACATTCCGAGATCTCTTCTCAAACGAGAAAAGGTCTCTAAATCTAATGCTTTTGTGAATATGTCAGCATGCTGACTGTCCGTCCCTACATGTTCAAGACTTATTATCTTTCTCTCAACTAAGTCTCGGATGAAGTGATACCTGATGTCAATGTGTTTTATACGAGAGTGCTGAACTGAATTTTTTGAGATGTCAATTGTGCTCGTATTATCACAGAGTACGGTCAAAATACTTCTATGGAGACCGTAGTCCTTAATCATCTTGTTCATCCAAAGAAGTTGCGTACAAATACTTCCAGCTGCAATGTATTCGGCTTCAAGAGCATCCTCTACATGATTGGGCTCTATTTTGGCAAGAAACAAAGACTCTCTAAAAAGAGAACAGTTAGGGGATAAACAGACAAATCTTACCATTTCCTTGAAGTTTATCTGTCTCTTCCTCGTACTCCTCTCATCAAGATCACCAATAATTTGACCGATTGAATGATTCTTTTGAACTCTTGAGGGAATATATCTTTGATAAAGATCAATTTGATTTTCAGGATCCTCATCCTCTGATTCTGAATCAGATTCAGGACCCGCACGGGAAGGAGTTAAAACTGGAGTCAGCTCGCTAGTTTCATTATTGCCAGTCTCTTCCTGAGTCGGTGTTGGGTTCGACGACATGTCACCAGCCCGTCACCACCTACAACAGCAGCTTTATCCTTGATCAAACTTTCCACCATCGTGTACCTGCATAACACATCATCAATTATTTGGTAATAATTTTCAGAAGTCCTCTAACCATTGAGGATATAGGCACCATCATCGTCATAGACTTCACACTTTTCCCGTATGAACTTAACACTAAAGCCACCATCACACAACTAACTAATGCTTATCAAATTAGCAGTCATTCCTTCAACAAGTAGCACATTTTCCAGCTTGGCAATACCTGGAACATGGAGTGTTCCTTGCCCAATAATCGGTCCATTTGTGCCTCCACCATATTTGACCTTCCCTCCTTTAAATTTTACAATGTTCGACAAAAGGTCTTCTGATCCGGTCATATGTTTGGAGCATCCACTATCAAAGTATCATGCTTCAGGAACAAGAGATTTTAGAGAAGTATAAACCATGTTACACTTGACCTCCCCCTTTCTTACCCAGACTCGTTTCAACTTGGTTTTGCCTTTGGTGTTGACAGCTTGAGTCCCATCACGAGTCCTAACATCTTGAATAATCCTCTGAAAAAGACTTTTCTTCCCAGTTCTCTTCCAACAAAAGAGGCGAATGTAACCATGATCACCACAGTGATGGCAAACATACTGCCTTCTTCTCTTCTTATGGCGCTTGAAAGACTCTTGGTTGTGGCTGACTTGAATCGATTGTTGCTCCGTTTTGTAACCAAATCCATGCCTTGAAGTTTCTGGATACGACATCTCTAGAATTTCATCTAACTTCACCTTTCTCTTGTTGAGGCTTGAAATTGTATCTTGAACCTTTTTTAGCTCAGCCCTTACTCGTTCCAATTCTGAATCTTTTCTCATAATCGGGTAATGATCTTCACTTGATCATCCTTCTCACGGGTAAGCTTTTCAACCTTGATCATAAGGGTCTTCACTTTTAAAACCTGATTGCCCCAGTTGGCAAACAATTCATCATACTCCACGCACAAC
Organism: Phtheirospermum japonicum; assembly: GCA_014905375.1. Taxonomy (NCBI): domain Eukaryota; kingdom Viridiplantae; phylum Streptophyta; class Magnoliopsida; order Lamiales; family Orobanchaceae; genus Phtheirospermum; species Phtheirospermum japonicum. Next base: position 1,219,854 of record BMAC01000262.1, on the reverse strand, counting down.
CTTTTATATTTGTCGAGAGAATCTTCAACCTCAGCATTTAGGCACATGGTGTTGGAATTGATGTTGTGAACTCGAATGTCGTCATCCCAGGCAACATGAGCAAAAAATGCAGGCAATGACTCAGAAGAGTCAGAATCACTTCCATCTTCATCAAATTCCTTTGCAATGAGATTTTTCTTCCGCAACGTAATTGCACACTCGTTTTTATATTGTCCCCATCCCTTGCACTCATGGCATCGAACTTCACTAAGCGGCTTGGGGGAATTATCTTTCTTTGACTCTGAAGGTGAGGGCTGAAAGATGGGCAACTTTCTTCCAGAAGACTTTGGAGGTGGTGTCTCCATCATGAAATTTGATGCTTTCCCCCAATATTGTTCTTTCTCCTTAAGTAATGGTTGAATTTCTGAGTCACGAGAGATACGTCTTTCTCTCCAAGTGTGGTTCTTTCAAATTTATCAAAAAGCTCTCTCCAGTCAGTATCTTCATCTTCATCTTTTGAGTTAACATAGGAGGTGAGAGCGACATTTTTCTCCTTCGATGATAGTCTAGATGCTCCATCTCATATGTATTGAGCGATCGGACCAACTCATCATAGTCCATTTTGTCAGTATCCTTGGATTCCTCAATGGCAACCACTTACACGTTGAACTTCTTCAAAATGGATCTGAGAAGTTATCCAACAAGGCTTGCATTGGACATGGGCTCGCCAAGGTTTCCAATCTCATTCGATATGTCGGAGAGTCTCATGGCATACTCCACAATAGACTCTTTATCATCCATTCTCATGAACTCGAACGTTGTAGTGAGCATTCTCAGACGAGATTTCTTCACACTTGGAGTCCCTTCGCACACCCTTTGAAGGGCGTCCCATGCCTCTTTCGAAGACTCGCAATTCTTGATCACTTTGTAATAATTTGCATCGACATAGCCGCACAAGGTATTAATGGTTTTAGAGTTCCAGTTTGACATGGCTATTTCATTGTCAGTCCAATCTTCTTCTCTCTTGTATACGGAGTTACCGTCGCCATCAGCAGTGACACGAGGTTTCTGCCATCCAACAAAAATGGATCTCCAAGCTCGTTCGTCGATGTTCTTGATGTGCCACCGCATCCTCTGTTTCCACAGAAAGTAGTTCCCTCTATTTAGGATTGGAGGTCGCGGAGTCCCTTGAATGTCCATCATGTCAAATCTACAAAACAAAGATCGAAATACTTAGAGTTAAGTACCCTGCTCTGGTGCCAATTGTAGTTTTGTAGAAATGCAACTTAAAGAAATGATGTTAGGTTTCGTGATAGACGTCACCAGACCTAACATCAACTAAATCTCAGAAATAGCAGCGGAAATAAAAAAACACAATAAATTAATTTCAGTTCGTAAGCAATAGTTCTTACGAACTTGGGTGTACAAACCCGAAAACTATATTACTTGTCAACATTTAAGATCAATACAAAATAAAAAAAAGTAATATATGAAAAACAAATTGTATCAAACTCTTGATACACAAAATACCCGTCGCTTGTTTTTGAGTCAAATTCCTTCGTTGGTTACGCAACGTAGAAAGCCTCTTAATTCAGCAACAAAGCTCCGAGTAACCCTTTGTGTGTTCTGCTTCAAGGATGTGTGTGTCGTGTCTCTTTCTTTCTTGTGTCTTCTCCCTTTTATAAAACAAGACTCCTAGTCTTGTTAAAAAAGTTAGATAAGTATTTAGGAAACTAAATAAAGTCCTAGACTCCAACTAAGAAAGAAATCTAGAGTCCTAAAATACTTTGTGTTCTAAGAAAGTCAAACTACAAATAAGGAATAATATTGGTGAAAATAATATTCCCAACAGCTAAAATAATACCAGATGCGTCTCCGAATAGTGCAATGCTTATTTATTCTAGTAAGGTGAAAGCTAAAAGATCTTCGCAGAGGGCAAGGCTTGAGTTTAGTCTTTATTGATCTTAACATCTTAATAAGGTTTGAGTTTTGGTTTTGTCTCAACTTCATATAAAAAGTTCTTGATTATGAACTTGGGAATTCGGTATTGGGTTATGAAAGGGTGTATTTTTCAACCCATAAAGTTTAGATTAATATTATATTTATTATAAATTAATGTGTAAAGAAATAACCCAAACAGGGTTATAATCTTATGAACTTGAGTCCCACTATTAGTTTAGTTTCAAATCCAATTTAGATTATATTAAGCTTGGTTTATTAGGCTTGTGATAGATTTTCTCCAATTAAAGGAATTAGTGGATGTTTGGTCTAATTTAATATTTAATCTTAAATTCAAATTAAGTTAATTTATAGATGTAAACTTGTTTGTAATTATATTCAAGCATATATCAATGACTTGAGCTTTAAATAAAAATAGAGTTGAATATAACTCCATATATATTTAACATAGGGTAACGTCTAATGTTGTTCAATCTAGCAATAATAAATTTCTTAATGTTATTTATACTTTCTCAATTGGTCTAGTAATTTTCAGTTTAGTTAATTAAAGTAGCATGTGTTCTTCACGACCTCTGTTGTGAAAAGCAACTTTATTGGTTTATATAGATGATGGTGTGAAGTTGTTTATGCACTACTACAGAAAGTAGATACAACGGCGCCTCATCCACGGCGGTTCTGGAAAACTGCCGTTAAATATGTTTTTACGGCGGTTTTCCAGAAAACCGATGTTAAATCCGTAATTTAACGGCGGTTCTCTTAAAACCGCCGTAGAATCCTACATTTTACGGTGGTTGACTTAGAACCGCCGTTAATTAGTTCATACGTTAATTAGTCCACTGGATTTAATGCCGGTTCTACTAGAACCGACGTGAATAAGATGACATTTTACGGTGGTTTCATTAGAACCGCCGTAGAATAATAGGCTGCCATGTCACCGATCCTCATCTTGCTCAAGCAAAAACTTTGGAACTTTGATCCGTGTCTCATCCGACGATCTGCATTCACCACGTCATCGATCCGTGTACACACCTCCATGCCTTCATCTTCATCTTCTTCATGCATCTTCATCACTTCATCTTCATCTTGGACCAAGGATTGCCGATGTCACCGGAGATCTTCATCTGTATTCGCCAACTGCCGACGTTGTCGAAGATCGCATGTTGTCATTGGACCAAGGTCCACCACGTCGGAGTTCACCTGGACGCCTGGATCGCCGGAGATCGCCAGCTGCATTCTCCTCCTACTTTTCTACACCAAGGGCCACCACGTCGGAGTTCGCCTAGATCTCGGAGTTCGCCTAGATGTCGGAGCTCGCCAGGACCTTCTCAAACCGGGCAAGACGAGGATCAACGGCAGAGAGACGACCAGCTGGACGTCGGAGTTCACCTGGACTCAGTTAGCTGGACGTCGGAGCTCGCCAACTGCCCCTAGAGTTCGCAAGGCTGCCTTTGGATGTCGGAGCTTGCCGGAACTCGCCTGGACTTGGTGAGCCGAACGAGCTAGACTCGTTGAGCTCACCAGTAATTTTTTTTTAAAATTTATATTAAACAATGGTTGTTTTGTACAACCGACGTTAATTAGTTGGATTTAACGGCGGTTGTAGAACCGCCGTAAAAGGTGCCTACTTTCTCCGGCGCCTCTTTCAATGGCGGTTCAAAAACCGCCGTTAAATCCTTAAAAAACACCGTTAAAAGCCTATTCTGCAGTAGTGATGCGAGATGCGATCGACCATTCAGTCCGATTAGTCTATCCGAATAACAACACATCCGTGGTGCTAAACACGTGATAAATACCTTTTTCTCTTCTTTTCATGTGGGCATTGATCAAACCTTCGATAGACTTTGTCTGACAATTCTAATTATCAGTGTTTGATCATTGCAACAAGGATAACACTTACAGTTAACTTTCTATCCTTCGACAAGATTAATGTTGTACAAGTTACCTTGTAATGTGTCCCCATTTGGTTCACTTGTCGTACATTATTTATGTTATTACATAAACACTTCCCCCATTTTAGCTTGTTAACTATTATTGTAATAAAATACCATTTTAGATATATTTCACTATATTCTTCAATTTATCCCTATCTAAATTCTAGAAAAAAAAATTATTTTCAATTTTTCACTAACGATTGATTTTCTTTGATTCCAAGTAACCTAAT
>BMAC01000262.1:1200162-1211886 GCA_014905375.1 Phtheirospermum japonicum | reverse complement strand
TAACCAGCTTGTCATCTCGCGCCGTGTCGCTGCTGTGCCGTTCTGAACGTCGCGCCGAAGGCAGCCTGCTTCCGTGCCGTTTCGTACGCTGTGCCATTGTCGCCGGAGTTCCATTCTTCCTCCCCGACAGCCCCGCTTGCCGTAACCAGCCTGTCGTCTCCGCCTCGTCGCTGCCGTGCCGTGAGGTGACGAAAGCGGTCCTGCAAGGTATAATATAATATATACGATATATATGTGTGTGCTGTATATATTTGATATATATAATATATATTCATGCTGTATATATGTATATTATATTTGTGTGTGTTTGTAATCTGAGTATATATATATATGTTACATATGTGTGTAATGTGATATGTGTTTTTTAATATATAGTGTATTGTGACATATATATAGATATATGCATGAATTCTGTGTATAATATATATATATATATATATATATATATTTAATAGTAGTTGCATGCATGCTTAATATTATATATATATATTATATATTAATCTTATTTATGAAATTATATATTACATACATCATACATATATATATATATATATATATATATATATAGTATATATATATTGTTAACTGATGTATATAATATATAATTATAAATATGATTAATATATTAATATATATATATAATTGTTATGTATATGTTTTAATATATTAATTAGAAACCGACCATGCTTATTCGATTTTACGAAAATCAAATTGTTTCATTTGTAAAGCAATTTAAAACATTGTTTGAATTAATTGAAATTAAAAATAGGCCGTCGTCAATTTGAATTCGATTCAAATTCCTTTTATTTAAAAATTTTTATTTTCCGCTGCGCGACGGCACCATCAAATCCCCAACACATAGTTGAACAAAGCCTTTGCAAAGAAATTTTTCACTCGCCAAATTAACCCCTTATTACCTGTCCAATCCTTCGATTATAACGCCACTAAAACACTTGGTTAGCAAGATTCAAAAAAAGATTAAGAGAACTCAGGAAAGACATAAGCACAAGCAACAGAACACACATCAAAAAGGCATCTTCTCAAAGTATGAATGTCTTAATTGATGCCTAAAAGTCATGATCTGAAAAGATTAAAAATACAATTTATGGTTTTAGTGAATTGATCAGTGTTGCTTTTCATGACTGATGACATTATAACCAAAATTGCTTTAGGTGAAGTCAATGAGAACAGACCCTTTAACCCAAGTTAATGACTATGTCAAAATCACTCAATGAGGTGAAATTTAAAGATTGGATCCTTTTTTAGTACAAATTTTCTTCATCTTTTTATAGATTTGAAGAGAAATAGCTTATCTTCAGCAAATACTGTTAACACCCCTTGTTTTTGGACCGGGAGAAAACCAGTTTCTGCGGGAAAGTTCCACAATCACCTATTTGAAGAGGTTAGTCTTTTTGTCACCAGTTTTATTACAACACATGACCTTATTGCACTTTCAACAAGACCTAATGCATTCAGATTATGTATGAAAAAGAAAATAAAAATGCATGCATAAATATAAAGATGCTATGACTGGTGACAGTTTCGGTGTCATAACATCAAAACTAACACGGATTTAGACAATGCACATTCCGAGATCTCTTCTCAAACAAGAGAAGGTCTCTAAATCTAATGCCTTTGTGAATATGTCAGCAAGCTGATTGTCTGTCCATATATGCTCAAGACTAATTATCTTCCTCTCAACCAAGTCACGAATAAAGTGGTACCTTATGTCAATGTGTTTGATTCGTGAGAATTGGATTGGATTTTTCGAGATATCAATGGCACTGGAATTATCACAGAGCACAGCCAATATTCTACTATATAAACCGTAGTCCTCTATCATTTGGTTCATCCATAACAACTGTGTACAAGAACTTCCAGCTGCAATATACTCGGCTTCAGCTGTAGAAAGAGAAATGCAATTTTGTTTTTTGCTATACCATGAGATAAGATTATTACCCAAGAAAAAAAAAACCCTGTGGTACTCATTCTATCCACAACATCCCCAACTCAATCCGAGTCCGTATATCCTACAAGTTCAGTACTAGTATCCTTAGTATACCAAACACCTAATTCAATTGTACCAGCTATATATCTAATGATTCGTTTAACAGCTCTTAGGTGTGATTCTTTAGGATTTGACTGATATCTAGCACATAGACACACACTATACATGATATCAGGCCTACTAGCTGTTAAGTATAAAAAACTTCCTATCATGCTTTTGTACATGGTGTTATCAACACCATTACCAACATCATCTCTTGACAGTTTCGTGGTTTTGCCTAACGGTGTTTTCTTATGCATTTCATTCTCTAATCCAAATTTCTTAACAAGATTCTTAACATATTTGGTATGAGAGAGAAAAATGCTGTCATCCAACTTTTTAATTTGTAAACCAAGAAAGTAAGAGAGATTACCTTCCATGCTCATCTCAAATGTGTCAGATATTCGAGTTATGAATTCTTTCACCATCTGTTCATTAGTAGATCCAAAAATAATATCATCTACATAAATCTGGATAATCAAGATGTGCTTATTTGATTTAAGAAGAAATAAGGTTTTGTCAACTTCCCCTCGTCTAAAATTTAAAAAGAGCAAGTGTTGATTCAACCTTTAATACCAAGCTTTGGGATCTTGTTTTAAACCATATAAAGCCTTTTTAATTTTAAAACAAATTTTGGTTTGTGGGGTTCTCCAAACCTTTTAGGTTGTTCTACAAACACTTCTTCACTTAAAAGTCCATTACGAAAAGCACTCTTTATGTCCATTTGATGTAGAGATATTTTCATATGACAAGCAACAACAAGTAAAAGTCTTACATATGCAATGCGAGCAACAGGTGCAAAAGTTTCATCAAAATCGATGCCTTCAATTTGAGTATACCCTTGTTCGACCAAACGAGCCTTGTTCCTCACAATGTTTCCTGCCTCATCAACTTTGTTCTTGAAGATCCAATTGGTTCCTGTTACATGTGAGTTTTCTGGACGAGGAACTAAGTCCCAAACATAGTTCTTGGCAAATTGATCCAACTCCTCTTGCATTGCCTTAACTCAGAATTCATCCTTAAGAGCATCCTCCACACGTTTGGGCTCTGTTATGGAAAGGTACAAAGACTCTCGAATTTTAGAACAGTTAGTAGATAAACAAACATACCTAACCACCTCTTTGAAGTTTATCTGACGCTTTCTTGTACTTCTTTCATCGAGATCTCCAATGATTTGGCCAGTGGGATGGTTCTTCTGAATTCTTGATGGTATATCCCTCTGATGTAAGTCAATGGGATCAGCTGGAACTTCCTCATTTGGTTCAGAATCTGATTGTGGAGCACCTTGAGGAGATGTTGGTTTTGATGTTACGTTCCCAGAACCATCACCAAAACCAACATCACCAGTTTCTCCAGTTTCAACACCTGCATCTTCATTTTCAACATTTGCACTTTCATTAACACCAACCGTGACATTATCTTGAGGATTTTGATCATAGACCAGATCATTATCCTCTGTAGGTTTAACGCCACTCATTAAATCATCAAACTTGACGTTGACCTACTCAAACATGCTACGTTTCCTGAGATTAAACAACTTATATGCATGACTGTTTTGGGAATATTTCATGAAGATGCATTTATCACTTTTTGAATCCAGTTTTGTAAGATGATTTCTATCATTGAGCACATAGCAAATACAGCAAAAAACATGAAAGTAACTCAAGTTCGGTTTTTTACCAAACATCAATTCATAGGGAGTGACACAAGACCCTAGTCTAAAGTATACCCTATTTATTAAATGACACGCAATACTCATAGCTTCAGCCCAAAAATGTTTTGCAATGCCATTAGAAATCAGCATAGTCCTAGTCATCTCAGCAAGAGACCTATTTTTACGTTCAACTATGCCATTTTGTTGGGGAGTGATTGGTGATGAAAACTCATGACTTATACCTACTTTTGAACAGTAGTTTGAAAAGGATGCATTCTCAAATTCTTTTCCATGATCAGTCTTAATCCAACCAATATTCACACCAAATCTTACACACAACCTCTTTGCAAGTTTTTTAAATGCTTCGAAAGCCTCAGATTTTTCTTTTAAACACTCTACCCAAGCAAAGCGAGAAAAATCATCGACAATCACAAGAACATACCTTTTACCACCAAGGCTCTCAACTTCAAGTGGTCCCATAAGGTCCATAGGAAGGAGTTCGAAACAATATGAGGTAGTGAGACTTTTTACTGTTGGATGTGACACCCTGAATTGCTTTCCTTTCTGGCATGCTTCGCAAACAGGGATGATCTTTGTGTCCAGCTTAGGGAGCCCATCCACAGCTTCCTTTTTGTCTAAACTCTCTATCATCTTGTAAGTGACATGTCCAAGCTTTTGATGCCACACCTCGGCATCACTTAGTTGAGATAGCTTGCAGAAAACATCACCGTTGATTTGGTAGTAATTGCCAGAAGTCCTCTGACCAGTAAGAATACATGCATTGATCTCATCTTAAACTTCGCACTTTTCATGAGTAAACTTAACATTGAAACCAATATCACACAGTTGGCTAATACTTATCAAGTTCGCAGTTAAGCCTTCAACAAGTAACACGTTCTCGAGCTTTGCAGTATCAGGGACATGAAGAGTTCCTTGGCCAATGATTTGGCCATTTGCACCTCCACCATATTTCACCTTTCCTCCTTGAAACTTGACAGTGTTTGCGAGAAGATCTTCTGAGTCGGTCATATGTTTAGAGCACCCACTATCAAAATACCAGGCTCCAGGAATGTGAGACTTCAGAGAGGAATAGATCATGTTGTATTTGATCTCATTCTTTTTTACCCAGACCTGTTTGACTCTGGTGTCAGTTCTGGTGTTAGGAACTCAGAAACCGTCATGGAAACCGCCACGGACCCCAGCAGACAGCTTTGACCTATTGAACTGATTCCGTGTTCCTATAAGCTTCCAGTAATATGGTCGAATGTGACCTTTTTCACCACAGTAATGACACACATATTGTCTTCTTCTTCTTTTATGGCGTTTGGTCGACTTCACCTTTTGACTTGATTTTGGATTTTGAATAGGCTTGTATCCAATCCCATGTTTTGAAGAATCCGGGATACTCAGTTCCAAGTTTTCATCAAGTTTTGCCTTACCCTTTTTGAGGTTTAAGACGGTTTCTTGAACTTTCTTCAAATCGGTATTTACTCGTTCTAGCTCAGCATCCTTTTTGGTGAGGGACGACTCAAATTGGAAAATTATATTGAGTTGGTCATCCTTTTCCTGAGTCAGTTTGTCTCGATCATAAGATCCCTGACTTTGAGTACTTGTTTTCCCCAACTAACAAATAATTGCTTATGTTCAATACTTAGCTTCTCGTACTCGTCAAGAGATTCATCAACCTCATCGTCATCTTCAGTGTACTCTGTAGCAATCAAGCTCTTCTTCCTCAGAGTATCCATAGCGTCCTACAAAATAAGGATCAATAAACTTAGTACGTCAAGTAACCTGCTCTAGATGCCAATTGTAAATTCGTAGGACCTATGGTTTTGAAAATAAGTATCAGTAAAACGATGTTACTTTTAGTGTTACAATCGCCGAAACTAACATCAAACAGTTTTAGAGTAATAAACAGCAGTTTTGGAAAAAAGATGTTAAGAACGATGTTAACATCGAAACTAACATCACACAAAGTTAAAATGTGCAGCGGAATAAATATTAAAGGATGAACACAGCAATTTAAATTTCATTCGTAAGTAAAAGTACTTACGAACTTGGGTATTCAAACGCGAAAACTATATTACTTAAAAACGTTTGAGATCAATACAAAATAATAAAAGTAATATACGAAAAACCCTAGTATCAAAATTTGATACTAAAATACTTGTAGGCTCGGTATATTGATCTTGTTTGTTGGTTACGCAACTCCAAAGATCTCCGTGATTAAACTCGTGGCTTCAAGTCTTATGGCAGAGCTTGTGATGATCTTCTCCGTTGGTTACGCAACATTGAAGATCTCCTTGATTTGGATCGTTGCCTCAAGTCTTTTACTTGCTCGTGTTCTTCTCGTCTCGCGTCATCTTTCTCTTGCCGCATCTCTCTTTTTCTTTGCATCGTTATAAGCTGTGTATAAGAGACAAGGTTCTTTTGTGTCATTGTCTTGTCTTAAATAGACAAGAGTCCTAGATTCCTAAACTTGGTAAACAAGTTAAACAAGTTCTAAACACAATYTAGGAAATAAATAAAGTCCTAAACACAATCTAGGAAACAAATAAAAGGAAATAAATAAAGTCCTAAATCTAGTTCCCCGATTTATTTTGAACCCAAGAAAGGTAAACAATTAAAAAAGGAAAATAAGGAATTATTGTCAAGAATAAAATTTTCAACATTCTTGATTATTGTTTCATAAGGAAATATGGAACATGGAGGAGTGCATTAAAAATGTATGTTCTCTCGATAGTATTATTTATTTTCTTGCATAACATATTTTTTTATGTTAGATGACTCTACGAGGTCATGTCTTGTTATGCAACAAAATAGATTTTTGAACGAGAAAATACATAAAGTATTTAATTGTCACTTATCCCTCATCATAAAGGGATGTAGTTGTATAAAGGACACCATATTTGGAACGCAAAAACTATAGGATAAGGAATTCACTTATTCCTTTTGCATGAAGGTGGAGTCTGAAAGGGAATATCCTAAGTACGCTTCTCACTTTAGTTTATATTTTAGTTAGTTTAGTTTAATACATTTGAGTGGTTGGTGTGAAATTTCAAACCATAGAGTATTTATTTAGAATTATTCTCCATGTTTAAGGATATAATTTATGAATTTCACATGTTTATTTATCTATTAAATTCCTAACAATATGTCCACACTCATAAATTCAAGATCATCCTTATTTCCAACCTACGTGGAATATTAATTAACCATATCAACCAACACTATTATTGTATGCTTTGGCCCAACCGGAAGGATCACAATACAAGTTCACGGCTTCAAAATTGAAAGTGCATTGTGAGAGCACGTGTTTCGATCATAATAACTGTCTGTTTTTGCTTGACTTGGAGGAACCACTTTTCAAGCTGATCTGGGCAGAAGTAACAAATTATAAAAAATAAAAAAAAAGGGGGAAATTATCTTTTTAACTCACTATATTGTACACTTTTCAAATAACATTCACGATATTGTTTACTATCAAAATACACATTTTAAGTTGGCTAATTTATCAAAAATATAAATAATTATCCTAATCGAGTTTTTTTTTTTTCTTTTGCTGACGTGGCGTGATTATTTTTTTCTTACCATTTTCTCTTTAATTTTAAATATTAAAATGAAATCAAAAGGCACAACTACTTATTTTATCCCTAACTTTCTTTCTTTTTTTCTTTTTACTTTTTCTTTAAATATTATTTTTACTTTTTTATTTTGCTGCTTGTTAAAGCCGTCCCCTTCATTTTCCTTTGACAAATAATTGTGTCAAGTAAGAGATCAATTTTAATCCACCCACTCATCTTAACCGCCCACCCAACTAATATATATATATATCAGCGGAGCGGAGAGTAGGGTTAGGGTTTGGTGAAGGACGCAAATGAGGCTGGGGCCGAAAAATTAGGGTTAGTACCCTTTTATACCTAGGTTTAATCGCACGGGGCAGATGATGACCGTTCGATTCGTGTCATTCGATCCTGACCGTCCAGTTTTATGTGTTGGGTTATGGGCTGGATCCAGTTTTACTAATGGGCCAATTTGAATTCTTTTATGGGCTCATCATACTGGGCTTTAGAGTTAACAATTTGGACTCAAATCAAATTAATGTTTGGGATAGGATTTAATTATTTAAATGGTTGAATTATTAATTCAAGTCCATAAAATATTTTTAAATTAAATTAAAAATTATTTTAAATTTATAGGAATTTTAAAGTTATATTATGATGTTATTAAATAAAATTTAATTGTCTTTAGATTAAATTAATTAATTATGCATTAACGGATTTATTTCAATTTTTAATTTCAAATTCCATGCACGTATATTAAATCTATTATGATGTAAGATATTTTATTTATACGTATTTAATTAATTATTATATACATGATATAATATACGTGAATGATTTGTTTTGACATCATTCTCTATTAATGTAGATCGATCTAATTTAATCTTTTTATTTTAATAATAACAAATATAAATATAATATCGGGTTGTTTGTAAATTTAGAGATTTATTAAGATGGTCGGATTACTTTCGTTGAACTATGTTATTATTCAATGAAGATTGAATTTGTTTTTTGGTTGTAATTGTAAAGATTCAAGTAGGTAAGTAAAATATATATTAAATTATATATATATATATATATATATATATATATATATATATATATATACATGCAATTTAATATATATTTACTTACCTACTTGAATCTTTACAATTACAACCAAAAAACAAATTCAATCTTCATTGAATAATAACATAGTTCAGCGAAAATAATCCGACCATCTTAATAAATCTTTAAATTTACAAACAAACCGATATTATATTTATATTTGTTATTATTAAAATAAAAAGATTAAATTAGATCGATCTACATTAATAGAGAATGATGTTGAAACAAATCATTCACGTATATTATATCATGTATATAATAATTAATTAAATACGTATAAATAAAATATCTTACATCATAATAGATTTAATATACGTGCATGGAATTTGAAATTAAAAATTAAAATAAATCCGTTAATGCATAATTAATTAATTTAATCTAAAGAAAAATAAGTTTTATTTAATAACATCATAATATAACTTTAAAATTCCTATAAATTTAAAATAATTTTTAATTTAATTTAAAAAAAATTTATGGACTTGAATTAATAATTCAACCCATTTAAATAATTAAATCCTATCCCAAACATTAATTTGATTTGAGTCCAAATTGTTAACCCTAAAGCCCAGTATGATGAGCCCATAAAATAATTCAAATTGGCCCATTAGTAAAACCGAATCCAGCCCATAACCCAACACATAAAATCGGACGGTCAGGATCGAATGACACGAATCGAACGGTCATCATCTGCCCAGTGCGATTAATCCGAGGTATAAAAGGGTACTAACCCTAATTTTTCGGCCCCAGCCTCATTTGCGTCCTTCACCAAATCCTAATCCTACTCTTCGCTCCGCTGATATTCTCTGAAATCCTCTCCGCCGCTCTGATCAAACTAAAAACCACCGCTCCGATCCCTCGCCACACCGCAAACACTCAACACCGTAATCCATCTACGCCACTACTTCACCATCTCATCTATCTTCTTTTTCTCACCAGAAATGCTCCACCGCTCATGTCCAGAAATACTGTCTGCTCCACTTCACTGCTCATCCCGACGGCCTGCTTCACTCCGCCGCTCAAACACAAAAACTCAAAACTTTCCAGGGCCACTACATAAGTTACAGGTTCTTGAACCATTTTCATTTTTTCAAGTACAATTCACTAATCACTTTTCACCGATCATGAACAAAATCACTCATTTGTTTAACTAATTTTCAAAAATAATTTTCGATCTAGGTAAAATCAGTCATTAATTAATTTTTCAAAACAATTTTCGATATGGGTCAAAATCAGTCAATATTATTAGATCTATTCAAAATTTCTACAGATCTGATCCAAAATAAGTATATCGGGTTAGACCTATTACAAAAATATTTTGATATGGTTCAAAGTCAGTCTCTGGTGTTAGATCTACTACATATATGTTTCGATCTAGTGTAATAAAACATTTTTCGATCCAGTGTGATAAAACATTAGATCTAGTGTAATTATTTAATGTAATCTAATGTTTTTCTATGTTTTTTTATTTTTATTTCGGCTGAGGTTATATTTACGAAAGAAGGGTTGCCGACAGCTCCATCCAGTCGAACATTCTAATCTTAAAGGATGCGCCCAAAAAATATAAAGAAGGATTCAGACAGATTTCCATCTTACACAGGTAAAAGCATCAATTTAAAACCTGATTTCATTTACATGCACTTATGTATGAAAATCTTGACTGATATACAAATTAAATAAATAAAAAACAAACGCATGCAAAACATTTTCATACATTACATCTTTGTTTATTTAAAAATTGCTACTGCAATTATCATTTTTTTAAATTGAAAAAATAATTAATAAATTGTCAGGTTGCTGCATGTAAAATTATCTGTAGGGTTTGTTTTATTTTAAAATTGTGCAGATATGAGTCTTTGTCTGCTTGCTGTTTGATTAGCTTAAGCACTGAACAGAATAAACTATGAAGCATACTGAAATGTGTTTTGTTTTTAATAAGAATATGTGTGATAAATCCTTATTTACTGCAATTAAATGTCTTCTTATTTACTGTAGTTTCATGTTCAACTTTGTATGAAACTATTGTTGGTGTTTTTTCTTTAATGATTAACTGAGCAAAACACTTATGAGAAATCTTTTACTTTTAAACATAGATGATTGCTTCTTAAGTCATATGTAGTGTGTTATCTTATAGTATTTTGCATGCTGTTTGATCTATGGGTTGTTTATGCATGGAGGAATTTTTATGCAACCACTGAAACCCTAATCTGTAATATGTTGATATATGAGTTGTTTTTATAAAATAATGTATTATACCAAACAATTTATGTTCAGCACATAGTAAACTTTTTTATTCTGTTTGAGTATGATTGCTAATATTTGGTGTTTTTTCTTCAATGATTGGCTGAGAAGTACATTTTTGAGAAGTTTTAAATCTTTAAACAAAGATGATTGCTTGTTGATTTATATGAAGTGTTGTCTAATACAGTGTTATGCATGCTGTTTGATCTACATGGCAGGATTTTTTATGTAACTTCATGTAACCCTAATCTGTTATCTGTTTATAAAGCAATATATTTATATAAAACAATTTATGTTCGGCAAATAGTAAACTTTGCTATTCTATTTTAGTATGTATACAGAGTTTACATTTTTCTCTTGAGTGTGTTATGTTCAAAGTTGTCTCATTGCTTTTTTATTTACTTAAGTTAAAGAAGTTTAACATAATTCACTTTCATATTGGAAAAAGCTACTCAGGAAAGGGAGGAGGCAAGCAATAGTACTCAACATATTCAGGAACAAAGATAAGTACACAAAGAAACTTTCTGCATATAATTCAATTCATACTTTCACAAATAAGAATTTCTTTATAAAGATATGTCAAAGTTTACCTGACATGACCTATCATAGTATGATAATGCCTCTGAATGGAGTCCAGGGTCTAAGTAGGTGTAACAACGCCACGAACAAAGACATATCTTTTGGAAAACTAACATTTGAGCATTTAACTATATAATCTACTATTTTATATTTACAGTGCAATATTAATTTGTATATGTTTGATGTTTTATGCAGGTAAGGGAACATAGAAGAACATAGACTGGATAAGAAACAYAGCAGGAAAAAAGATAAGTACCACATTGTCCATCTTAACATTATAYAAATAGATTATATACTTAATAAAATATAATTTAATACTAACTGTGTATTGCTGCCTCACAGATTYAGGAAAACTGGCAAAGACACAATCCCAGGAGACACAACACATAGGACTGCTGCTAAACAGGTAAAAAAACTTTATTCACATGATTCCTTTAAGTTTTTCAAAAAAACCTAATAACATATTAATAACAATTTAAATATGTTACTAATTTCTGTAATTTACTAACTGCAGATTTAAAGGGTTGACAGGAAAA
>BMAC01000262.1:1167243-1199427 GCA_014905375.1 Phtheirospermum japonicum | reverse complement strand
TATTAAATAGGAAAAATTTCTAACAATTGCACCGCAAAATATAAAATATTCATTTCTACTTTTAAATATCTAATATCAAAAGCTTTTACAATTATTAGGGTGCATAATAATTGAGTAATATTTTTAAAATACTTGTACAATGAAAACACGGTAGCTACTAAAATTTTACTAAAACACACATTCTTGATTCTGTTTATTTTTATCCAGACAGATTACATGTGCTTTAACTTTATTATTACAAATTTGTCACTAATGTAGTCAATTATCACAGTATGCGTTAATTATATATTTTTCAATAAATAGTGCTATGTTACTTTCTTTGGTTTATTTCTTATATAACTCATTGGTACTTCCTTTAATTTATGCGAATATGTTTGTGTATGTTAGTTACGTTTTTAATTTATAAGCTTGTTCTATTTGATCTATTCTCTAGATAAATAATTCTTGTCTTATAATAAACACGCTACCCCAAAATCGAACACACAAAAACACTTGCACGCTAGGCATCCATCTTTTAAACTACCCAAAAAATCTCATATACATTAGGCATCCATCTTTTAAACTACCCTTATAAAAGATGAAGCAACATACACATTCACGTGAAGTTATATAATATTTGTAATTTTATCTAAACACAAAAGTTAATAATAATAGAATGAATTTATTAAATAATTAAAATTCCAAAAAATATCAGATTTTTAAGCCATATAAATAATAAATAATGTCAAATCATATATTGTCTTCTCATCCATCTTCAAAATAAACCCAAAGTATAAAAATCAACTTTCAAAATTAATCCAACTGCATAATAAACCAAACTTAAAAAAATAATATAATAAATAGCCAATAAACGTTCTAATCCTCATCGTCAAGAACAACTCCACCGATTCTTGGTTCATCCTCCTCATCAACCTCTGCGTCATAGCATTCTTCGAAGGAAAGGACTTGTTTACGCACTGATTTCCCATCCTTGGATAGAACCCTAGAAGTTTTTGAAGAAGTGGAATCAACCCCATCGCCATCAAACATCAGCTTCCTCACGGTCGAACTATCTCCATCCAGTTCCACGACTTCAGATTTTTTGATGGGAGTAGTAATCTAGTCCACGGAACAGGCGTCCTGTTCAATTGTATCAGTTAAAATCAATCAACGCATATAATTTCAAAAACTTTATTTTGTGTTTGGAACCAAAATATAAGTGTTCGACTTCCTTACCAGCCCGTTACCGATCTCCTCCCTTTGTATCAAAGTCAGAAAGTCCGACTCCTTCAATAAAATAAAAAAATTTGAAACACGAATTGTTTTCAATAAAATACAAACACGTCAAAAAAATTAAATAAATTGAAAGACTATAAAACAATTGAAACCCATAAATTTCAAAAATTCTCTAACTCACATCCTCTTCGACGGTCCACTGGTTGTATTTGGCTACCAAAGACAGGTCAGTAATCAATCGCAGAACAGAAAACGTGCTTGATTCATTATGAATCTGACCCAAACTGGCTTTAACCTTGAATAGGACTATTTGATCAATGAGCTTGAGCAAATCTTCAGGCAGATCATCGTTAGTGGGATTCTACATTATTACAAAAGAATACCACATTAACTTTGTTGAAATAACCAAAGGCAAAAAGTTATAAATATTTATATCCCACCTCCAAGAATTCAACCCGAAGGTCGTGGCAAGACCTCCCGATTAATTTCTCAGCCTCCCGATCCCAGCATAGCAGGGATGCGTTAGCTGTGGAGTCCAAATCTTCCATCCTTACTTTGTACCTTCATACGAAGACAAAATCGATATTAAAAATTTCTCTAAATGATCAATTAATTTTACAAATAATTCACTTTAGTAAAATAATTCCTCACCTAAAGATGCCCGATGAAACCTGCTTCATACAAACCCCACACTTAAACTCATTCCCATCTTCCTCAAGCTTCCGATGGCACTTCGTTCATGCGTTGTACCACCAATCATCAATAAAAGAACCAACGATCGCACAAATCCAAAAAGTACACGGCTGAATTGAAAATATAATTTCTCTATTAAAAATCTAAACATCAAAAATAAAAAATAAAAATCAAATATATATTAACTAATAAAAATCTAACAACTCAAATATCCAAAAAATGTACCTCCTCAACCGTATACAAATAATCAACCGGATGGAAGATGACATTGCCAGAAGCAATCTCGTCAACTTCACTATGTGATATCGTTAAACTCCCTTGGCTAAAACTCTTTGTTGGATACGCCGACCCCTTTGGAATTCTATATTTGCCGAAAATACTCAGTTAAAAAGTTATCAAATAAATGAAACAACATATTTTTATAAAACACTAATCAAGTAAAAGTTAAAAAAATATACTTACTTCTAAAGTCTGCAATTTCGGGCACCGAATTAGAAGTCACCAACTTTGTAACCTCGAATGAATCTGATAGCATGACAGAATCTATATACATAAAATTACAATAGAATATTAAAATTTGAAATACATATTCATTTAAAATAACTAAAATAAATAGAATGTGAAAATTAAAAATTAAAAATAAATTTAAAAACAGAAATTAAAATTAGACAAACAGAATTTAAAAGCAGAAATTAAAATTAAATTTAAAAACAAAATAAAATGCTGAAATAGAAAAAAATATTTAAATTACAATTCGAATAAACATAACTGCAATTAGAATAACAGATTTTAGAATCAGCCTTTGAAAAATAAAAATTTAAAAACAGAATAGTATGCAAAAATTAAAGAAAATATTAAAGTTAAAATTCGAACAAACAAAACAGCAATCAGAAAAAAAATGTTATTACCTCTATAGATCTTTGTACGACACATTTGCAAGATCATAACTGGAGTTTCGTGGAGAGCCCACTCTCGAAAGCTAGAATTTGATCAACATACTCACCCCAAAGGGTACAACTCAAACGACGACCGCTATAATACGAAAAAGCAGCATAGAATAATTAGACACATAAATAAATACAAAACACTCTAAATAATTAATCACATTAAATAATTAATTAGACAATCTTATAACTGAAAATTACCTCAAGTCTTCGAGAATCATCTCAATCAAAAAAATACATACCATCGGCGGATCAGATTTCTTCTCACACATTCTTCCACCATCTTCCCGCCTCTCTCTCACACCCTGTTCGTCGACATCCATCCATCGGCGGCCAAAATAAAAAAATACATATCATTTTAATCATCTGGGGACCCTTGTTTTAGATTCAAAATTAGAATTTGGACCTAATATTTTGGAAATCGTATATATGGAACCAATGTTTACGAATCGTCAACTTTGACCTTAGGTTTATGTTGATTCACCAAACTAAATTTGCATCGTCAACCACCACTCAACTCCTCATGTTTCAATCTATGATAACACTAGTTTATATTTTTCAGACTTGTGCTGGAATCTGCAATGTGCCTTTGGTACTAATGGTAGTTGGTTATGGGGGTGTGATATATGAAGGTCTGTGAGGATGATGGATGGGGATTTGATATGTGCAGATGTGTGTTGGGCGGTTTTGGGGGATGAGGCATGAGGGTCGGGGACAAGGGTTGGTTAGACGAGTTTGGACCAGGGTCACCGAAAATACACTTATTGATAAATAATGGTATTTTATAAGAAAAGTTTTAATACTTATTTTTTTAAAATTATTGTATTTATAGATTAAGTATTATAAAAGTATCTTTTGGTTAAAAGTGTATCACGGTTTTAGGTAAAATATTATGAATTGCAGTAAAACTATCTCGATTTAATATAAAAAGTGTTATAAATTACAGAAAATGTCACAAGTTTAACTAAGAATATCACACACTTTGGGTAAAATATTACATTTATTATATAAAAGTGTCATAAAAAGTACCACAAATAAAGTTAAAAGTATCACAATTTTAGTTACAAATGTCGAACATTATAGGTTACGTAAAGTAATCAAATTCTAGTAAAAAGAATAATAAAACATGTGATACTTTAACTATATTCTATAATATTTTAACAATATTTTTATGATACTTTAATTTTTTTTTAAGATTTAAGAATATAAATATAATATGTTTACTTTTACTTAAATGTTTGATACTTTTTGTTGAATCTTTGATACTTTAAACTGAGTTTATGATACTTTAAACTGAAATTTTTTTGACATATTTTTTATAATTATAATTAGTTTTCTCATACTCTTAGCTAATTTTGTAATACAAGTCTATCCTGGTGAATCAAGAAGATTGAAATGATATGCAACAATACTTAAGGAACACATTGACCTTAAGCTAATTGAAGCAGGCGTCTCTCCATACAGCAGCCCGGGGTTCCTGGTCCAAAATCATGGAGAAATATAAAGAGGAAAACCAATATTAGTTATTAACTATAAGGGAATTACTAGCATCTTAGAATTTGACGGGTATTATATTCCAAGTAGGGAACATTTGGTAAATTGCATTAAAATTCAAAAGTGTTCTCCAAGTTCGATTGCAAATATGGATTTTACCAGATTAAGATGGAAGAAGGAAGAAAGAAGTTTACGGCCTTCTCCACACCACAAGACACTATATCTGGAATGTTATGCACATGGGTCTAGCAAATGCACCCTAGATATATCAGAGGAAGATGGATAATCTCTTTAAAGATTATTCCAGTTTCATGTTCGTATACATTGATGATATAATCATCGCAACAAAGAACGTGAAGGATCATCTAAAATATTAGGGGACTTTCTTAGATGTTTGCCACAAGGAAGGATTAGTGCTTTCAGAAAAGAAGGCACTAATTGGTACAAGAAAAATCAAATTCTTTGGGATAGAAATCGATGAGTTTGGAATCATTCTACAAAATCATATTGTAGAAAAGATACAAGGATTTCCAGATACGCTCAAAGATAAAAAGCAACTTCAAAGTTTTCTAGGAGTTGTTAATTTTGCTGGGATATTTGTAAATAACCTGTCACATTACATAAGGGTGTTTAGTTCCCTATTAGAAAAGGATGCTGACTTCAAATGGAAAAAGGAACACCAAGAAGGAATTAAACAGCTGAAGGAAGTTTGCAGGCAGCTTCCAAACTGGCAATTCCAAATGACAAGGATGAACTGGCTTTATATACAAATGCCAGTGATTATTGGTGGACAACTATTCTTACAAAAGTAACGCCCAGAGGAGAAGTACCATGTAGATGTTACAGCGACTATTTTTTAGTAGTGAAGAAATTCGATGGAATATCAACGAGAAGGAGTTATTTGCAGTTAGAAAGACGTTCAAAAAATGGCCTTTATTTCTGCTATCCAAGAAATTCACCTTAAAAATTGATAATTCAAGTGTTAAGGACTTTTAAAAGAATAAATTGAATCTAAACCAGAAAAGGCTAGATTACTTATATGGCAAGCTAAGTGTTAATATTATGATTATGATATTGTCGTTATAAAATCTAATGAAAATATTCTTGCAGATTTATTAACAAGAGATGGAGGGATCAGAAATTAATTCATTCCTCAAAATGTTGAGGCATCTAAGGGAACACCTAGAGATGCTTCAACACGAGTTTGATGCATTGACCCTCAATGCAGAGGTAGGCAGAAGGTTACAACGGTTTAATCGAGAAATAGACTCCGATCGAATACGAGGTTTTTTACAGGCCAATGAACAATTATGGTCCGTAATGAAAAAGCCACTTCTCCGGGTGACATCTTCAATTGTGCAAAAGGAGACACTTCGAGTAAAGGGCTCTAGACTTATAGCAGGGGATTCAAGTACCCCTGCACGAGAACTGAGATGGAATCGTCTATGGATGAACTGTCTCAAGTTAAAATCAAAATTTCGGAGTCAATCCTGAGCCTTCGAGTCAACCCACCGCCCCAGGGTTAATGAGGAAGAGATCGATCTTAGGCCACAAACTAGCAAATCTAAGATCAATACTTACGAGATTTTAAATACTTATCTTTTTCAGGTTTATCAACAGAGTCAAATCCTGAGCCTTCGAGTCAACCCACCGCCTCAGGGGTTAATGAGGAAGAGATCGATCTTAGGCTACAAACAAGCAAATCTAAGATCGATATTTATGAGATTTTAAATACTTATCTTTTTCAGGTTTATCAACAGAGATGGGAAAAGTTAATAACATGGGTAGGGATTAACCGACCAAATTTCTAGTAAATGTGTGCGGAAGATATCCCAGAGTGTAGATGATGCCAGAATCTCATCCACAAGACGTAAAAGGCTGGTATGAATTTGGTGCCTTAGCATCGGTTCATACAATATCGCCAAGTTTCTGAGAAATATCACAACTTCCGAGATGGATCCAAGATGCAGTACATGGAACATGGGCAAATAACCCACATCTTGCACGAGGTGATGCCCTAGAGTTATATTTCTTTAACGCAGCACCAGAGCTAGTAGGAAAATGAATGCATGAAGTGTTCCATTTCATCAAGCTCAGATGACCAGGCATGAAAGCAATGAAAAGGATCATAGCACCACCGTCTAAAGGAATTCCGCTAGTAGCAGCACTCACGGAAGATGACATGTCCATATAAAGGGCATAGGGTTTTTACGTCTGTCTCACCGAAATAGACAAGGTCAAGTTCCCATTCAAATTCTTTCAAATTACAGTGAATGGGTCTTTCCTGTTAAATACAATGACAGGAAATACAACAGGGTTCGCAAAAGATCTGTTCGAGAAAAAGAGAGCTCTTCTGTGCAATAACAAGCTACCGGGAAGTAAAGAAACTCGCCGGAAATATTGCAACATTGCCCACGTCTGGAGATGGATGGATAAAATCTTTCCAGAATGCTCAAATCAAACGGAGCCGGAGTTTAGTTCAAGATCCAAACAAACCAAGCCAAGTGGTCAGGGACTACCAAAATCGCATTTTGCCTGGGGACCGCACAAACCAAAAAAGTAAAAGGCCCCCGACAATAATAAAGGGATCATGTGATATTCGGGTCCCCAAAGAACGTGCTTCTGTAAAGCGAAAATTCCATTAGCAAAGCAGAAGACAATAATGTAAGAAGTGACGTAAGCAATGACGCCAATTAAATTATAAGGTATGTGAAATCCAGATTTCAAGTCCGGCAGACTTCTATAAATTCAGGATTTTGAGGAAGCAGAAGGCATCTCATCACCTTCTATTTTCTCATAATAATAAATAAAATCTAAAAGTTAGAAGTTTTGTGTACAAGAACAAAGAGTGTTGTATAAATTTGTAATAGTAAGTTTATGTATTTTCGAGTCCAAGTCTTCTCTATGAGAGGCTAAAAGATTATCTTCTCTCAAAATGAGATTACTGATGTAATAAATTTTTTCTTTAAAGTTCTTAATAAAATAAAGGTTGTTGCTCCAACTTGTGTTCAATATATTTTAATTTATCTCTATAAGTCAAAGTATCTCATACGCCGGGAGTAAGAAACGAACCAAGGTTGTGCTGGTCATTTGCTGAAGGACCGGATAACTTGTAGTTCAACTTCCTCGAAAAGGAATTTAGGCGGTTATAAACCGTCTGTAAAACGAACTAGAGGCGTAATTTTTCGATTGGTGGCGTCGCGGCCCATTTAACCCGGGGCTGGTCCGATCAAAGAGAGGTATGAAATTATAGAAATGTTTTAAAATTGACGGAAACATGTGGGCCTTATATGGTCGTAATGGACTAATTTCACATGAATAAAATAAAAGGGGCAAAAAAAAAGGAATTGCAAAATTTGGGGACCACTTGCTGAAATAGCAAGTGGGTGTAGTGCAGTGAGTGTAGGATCGAATTAGCCCCGTCTTCTCATGATAAAGTGTTATAGAAGATTGCACATATACATTGTTTCATGGTGCTATGAAAATCTAAAGCCTATTTGTGCTCATTTATCAGTGTTGTAGTGCTATTAGATTCATCTGTTAGTGCTATTAGACAACTCTACATTGCTATAAAAAAAATTCAAATAAATTCCTCATACTACTGCTTTAAATTATATTATGCCACCATAACATATTTTCACTATTGCTACTGCTAACCTATTATATATGTGGTGTTAATAAAAGTTGTCGGGTGTTTGCAAATATGACTTCTGTATGTGCTAATTTATGAGAGTTGTAATGCTGTTAAAATCATGTGTCAGTTCTAGTGGACAACTCTAAAAGATATTATGCTACTTTTATCATGTTTGCACTGCTGTTAATGGGATTACATTGCTGTGTATATGATTAATACTTGAAGATAATGTGTTAAAAGCATAAGTTGATGAAGATATATGAATCATATAGTGCATTGCGCTTAATTTCAATAACACTCCAACCTCTTCTCGTCGAGGTCGAGGTCGAAGATCTCGACAAGAATCTCTGGCCGTTGCCGGAGATTATGTTTCCGATGAGATGATGGCGGAAGAAGTTGAGAACCTGTATAACCAAATCAACTTCGACTCGCAAAATCAAACCAATTTTGAAGAGGATTTACCTAGCTCCGACAAAACCGAACCGCCAACCGCCATCAATTTGGATGAAGATGAGGAGGGAGCGGATGATATGCCACCGCCTCAATCGAAACCGAGGGAAATTGTTTCCCCCATCTTTCGATTGCATTTCACAAAAAAGACGATCAACGGCAAATCTCAAGCGCAATGCAATTATTATAATTCTCATTACGCCTTCGGTTCTAAAAATAACAGAGGCTACGGGTCGCTCAAATACCACATGGAGAAGAAGCATCCCGACAAGAATGGCGTGGAAAGCTCTCAAACACAACTAAACTTCTCATCTTCATCTACCTCCGGCGTCGGGACCGACGGCCAAGGTACGAGTTCTTCTAGTTTCTTTCAACATACCGAAAGTGGTCATAGGAAGTTTCTTGCAAAATTTATTTCCGTTATGAGTCTTTATTTTAATCATGCGCATATTAATTTATGAAAAATATACTAGGGGTGCATTTAATCCATCTAGCACTAGGATTTCACGAAATAAATTGGCTCGCGATATTGATAAAGTGGCCGGTGAGTACAAATTGAATTTGATTTCAATATTTGATAGTTTTCCTCATAGTGTCTCTATATGTTCGAATATTTGGACGGATTCCTTTCATAATCATAATTATATGGAAATTACTTGCCATTGGATTGATAATTCTTGGACTTTGCAAAAACGTTTAATTGCATATAGAAAGTTTGATAGTCAGCATACGGCGGTGAATATTTCGCGCAAAATATCTACTGTTTTGTCCGAGTACATTTAGCTAACAAATTTTTTTCAATTTCATTTGATAATGCCGCCGCTAATACGGATAGTTTAGATTTGTTAAAAAAAACTTGTCAACCCGCTATTGGCGGCAAATTTTTTCATGTTAGATGCATTTGTCATATTTTTAATTTATGTGTTCAAGATGGTTTAACTCTTTTTAAATCTAAGGTTCAACCGATTAGGAGTGTTATATATTATCTACGTTCCCATGATTCGCTTCAAAAAAAATGGCAAAATTTTTGCCGAGCCAATCAATTGCATCAAAAAAAGAATTCAAGTGATGTGTCAAATCATTGGAACTCTACTTATAAATTACTTAATGATACTTTTGAATATAGAGATCCATTGTGTGTATTTCTTTTATAATGAAGATGTCGATTTTGCTTTGTTTTCGCAAATGTGGGATGATTGTTATAATATGACGTCCCTTTTAAAAACTTTTAACGACGCCATCATGACTTTATCCGTTGTTTATTATCCTACCTCCTCAATACTTATTGATCAATATATTCAAATAGTACTTGTTAGTACTGCTTTACTCGATAACTCTGAATTAGGTGAATGTATTGCTAGTATGTTGAGTAAATGGGTCAAATATTTTCTGTACATTCCCGACGTTTTTTTGATTGCAAAAATTTTATACCCGGATTATCGGATGGAGGGTTTACAAAATTTACTTGAAGTTTATTACGATGCATTAGGAACTTTTTTACAAGCTTCAAATATTCCAATTCCTAGCCCTCTTAGTGTTGCTCACTAAGCACAACAATCTTTAATTCAACTTTTTTAAGATTACAATGAATCTTCTAGTGATGATGTTAATGTGTCCCCTTCCCCTCCCCCACCACTTCTAATACAAGACCCAACGACCCTAGAGGAGCTCTAACCCCATATATAAGTTGAAGATACTAAATAAAAACGACAAAGGGCTAGTGCTAGTCGATCAATGGAATTAGACATTTATTTAGGGGCTTTTGGTCGATGGTTCCAAAAAAGCCCGATGGTATTACTAACGATCTTGTGCAGTTTTGGTCGAAAGTGTCTAGTAATTTTCCCACACTCTCTAGGATTACCTATGAGGTTCTTGTCATTCCTGTTTCAACCGTTTCTGTTGAATAGGCCTTCAGCACGAGAGACTATATGTTAGATGAGCGTCGGTCTACCTTAACATCCAAGAATCTTGAAAATCAAATGTTGATGAATGATTGGGTGAAAGCCGAATCGAGAGAATAAGAAATGCAATTGGATGAAGGTGAAGAGAGCGACTATTACGATACCACTTCGGGAAGCAACGACAACGACGAATAGGTAAGTAGGTAAGTGAGGTAAGTATAAGAACTACGTGGATTTTGATTCCTTTTCGAGGATACGTAGGCAATTTAATACTAATATTAAAAGTTAAAATTTAATTTTAATTTCTAATATTAGAATTAAAATCAAGTCCTTTTTTTAACTTATTTTTTTCAAAAAGAAAAATTTGAACTACGTGGACTTTGATTACTTTACGAGGATACGTAGGCAAGTTAATTCTAATTTTAAAAGTTAAATTTTTAAATTTTAATATTAGAATTAAAATCAAGTACTTTTTCTTAAACAAAAAGTATTTTTTTAAAACTTTTTACTTCAAAAAAATCTTATAATTTAATTTATAATGTGAATTTATTGTGTTATTTTGAAATAAATGACATCATCTTGTTAATTTGGTTGTTTGTAAATATAAGCATTAAAATCAAGTCCTTTTTAATTTTTTTTAAAATAAATAAAAACTTCTTACTTCAAAAACTCAATTATTCAAATTTTATTTATCTCAATTCTAATTCCACTTAAGTCTCAATTATTCAATTTTTATTTAAATTTTTAAATTTAATTTAAAAAAATAAAAAATAAAAATCGGCAGTTAACCGCCAGGTTCAGTTAACCGATTTAACCGTAAACTTAACTGGTTCTCAACCGGTTAGGTTACAGTTAGGGTTGAACCGGTTAGTTTAACCGCCGGTTAATTAACCGGCCGATTATTAACCGGTTCAACACCTCTATTTTCAAGCATGTTTTAACAAAAACAATAGTTTAATCTCATATGTCAAATTAATTGTTTTGAATGGTATAAGATTTGTCTAGTCCCACTTAAGGGAGGGGTTCTCATTTGAACCTCTCCTTTATTTAATAACCTAAGGATAATTGTGGATATTAAATTTAATTAAGTGGATGGATCAGGGTTTTTTTTCCCTTATTTGTTATTATTGTCATATCATATATGTGGTGCTAATGGATGGTTTCATGATGCTACGAAAATCTAAAGCCTATTTGTGCTAATTTATCAGTGTTGTAGCGCTATTAAATTCATCTGTTAGTGCTATTAGACAATTCTACATTGTTATAAAATATTTTTCAAATAAATTTCAGCATACTACTGCTCTAAATTATATTATGCCACCATAACATATTTTCACTATTGCTACTGCTAACCTATTATATATGTGGTGCTAATAAAAAGTGTCGGGTGTTTGCAAATATGACTTCTATATGTGCTAATTTATGAGAGTTGTAATGCTGTTAAAATCATGTGTCAATTCTAATGGACAACTCTAAAAGATATTATAGTGGTTCCTAAGTTCCCACCTAGAAATTAGGTTCTCACATGATCCAAATCCTATATCCTCCATATTGTTAATAGTGTTAACTATTAATGCTGAGGTGTCGAAATGAGAGTGTTCCGGGGCTGATGTGGACCAATAAAATTTCTCCAAAAATGACGTGTCAGCCTGTGGTTCATAGGGGGTCTATTTTGGGAAGAGGCCAAAATTTTGACCAGGTATAAATAACAACTTTTTTTTTTGTTAATGTTGTAGCCCACCTTTTTTCACGGTCTTTCAGCAGTCCATTCATATCCCGTATTTCTTCTTTTTTCTTCTTATTTTTTCTTCTTCTTTTCTTTCTCCAGAAATTTTCTTCACAAATTAACGTCATCAGTCGCATATCTCAAATTGCTTTTTTATAATTTTTTCCTTGTCTTAACAGATGTCATCTTCCTCCATGTTAATCCCAACCTTTATGAAAGTTATGTTGGGAAACTATAAGAAGCAATTGGTAAGTGTTTTTCGGTTTGTTTTGTTCTATATTATTTTTTTTCCAAATCGAATTCATTAATTTTAAAGTCGTATGAGTTTAAATATTTTATTTATTTATTCATCAGATCTGAATTTTTGGTTTTTGGATCTTGAAATTTTAACTATTATTCGATTTGTGAAGTTCCCATTAGATGGCTATAATTGTATTATGAACTGAGCAATAAAAAAAAATTAATTTTTTTTTTATTGTTCAGATCTGGATGCAATTTGCGGATAACTTTTCTTTTTTTTATAGATATTAATTTACCGAATACTTTTTTTTAATTATATTCCAGTTCTGGAAATATTTGAATTATCTGGAGATAGGTTGTTCGATCTGTGATGATGAGTTTATGATAATTTTTGTAGATCTGATCAATAAAAGAATTTTTTTTTTGTGAAGATTATCGATGCAATTTGAATTGAACAAAGCGTTTTTTTTATGGATATGGATATGAATTTACGAATACTTTTTTTAATTATATTACAGATCTGGAATTATTTGAATTACCTTGAGATATTTATTAGATGTTATAATTGTATTATGAACTGAGCAATAAAAGGTTTTTTTTATTTTTTTTTATTTTTCAGATTTGGATGCAATTTGAAGAGAACTTTTTTTTTATTAGATATTAATTTACCGAATACTTTTTTTATTATATTTCAGTTCTTGAAATATTTGAATTATCTGGAGATAGGTTGTTCGATCTATGATGATGAGTTTATGATAATTTTTGTAGATCTGATCAATAAAAGATTTTTGTTTTGGTGTTTAGTTCTCAATGCAATTTGAATTGAACAAAATGTTTTTTTTTATGGATATGGATATGAATTTTATGAATACTTGTTTTTAATTATATTTTAGATCTGGAGTTATTTGAATTATCTTGAGATGTTTATTCGATCTGTAAATAAATAATTGTTCGATCTGAAATTTGCATGTTCGTTATAAATTGGCTGCGTGTCTACACATCAAATTGTGTCTGGAAAAACATCTGCTCTTTAAATTTCTGTGATGTTGAGTTTATGCTAATTTTAATATATATGCGATTAGGCTGTTTGTATGGTAAACTATTTTCTATGTATCTCCATTAATATTTTTGGATATCTGCATTAATAGTTTTTGGGCATTTCTTGCAGTTTATCCCTCCAATGGTTGCACCTTTGATGATTCGAATTTGTTCTACCGTGTATACTCTGAGGAATGCCCGCGGGAGTATTTGGCATGTCGAACTGGTGATCAACGGTTCAAAGGTCCAATTAAATTATATATTTCTATTTCAGTTTTCTTTTAAATGATTATTTATCTGTATTGAAGGCTCATTAATCAAATTGTGGTGCTCTTTAGGTTTCATTCCAACGTGGCTGGATAAGTTTTTATTTTCTAATAACATTCAGTTCGATTGGTTATTATTCTTTCGAAACATTGAAAAGGATTTTCTTGATGTTATAATCATAGATCTTTCACTCACTGAGAGATTTCAAATCTGTGGAATTAATCGTGATAATATGGACATCAATTGTGAATTTTTCCGTGTGAAATTGACCCGAACAAATATTGAACGTGGACGAATTTGTGAGTATTTATGATTTATTGCTTTGTTCGAAAATTATGACAGCTTTGTTTAAATGAAAATAGATTCTTGATAACATGATTTACCTGTTGTTATATTATTCCACAGAATTTCTGGCGATTGATTCAAGCTTTTGTGTTGCCTAGTTATGAAAATTTGTCAAAAGATCAATAGCTTGCCCGTAAGAGAACGGGGTCGCGCGTAGTTTGGCAACTTGACTCGAGTCGTCTCTCGAGGAACATACAGTCGGAGTTCTCAAATAGTTTGTTCAATACAAAACGCATACAAATTGGGGGGGGGGGGGGGGGGGGGGGTTGATTGTTTTTATTATCTAAGAATTTAAAACGCATGAACACTAATTAAAACTAGGTATTTTAATTCAGCAATTGGAACTTATAAACTAGAGAAATTATTCTAAGAACTCAAGAAAAATCAACTAGCATAAACGAACAGCAATTATCTAGAACGAAATGTAAACGAAAGTAAACTAACCAAGCATGAATAATAACTAAACATTAATTAAACTAAGATTACGAATTGCAATATCAAAAATATCTAAAGTTCGAAACATCAAATAACTCAAGAACAATTATTAGAAACTACTACTTAATTGCATAAATTAAACTAAGAAAGCGATAAAAGAGTTTGAGTACTTATTTAAACTAAGGAATGCAGTAGATTCTCCAGCTAATCCGGAGAGGAGGGTTGATCTTTGTCGAAGAACGAATCACGAACCGACGGTTGGAGCTTAGCGATCCTCGAATCTTCGATCTCGATCAATTGGTGTGATATGGAAGCGGATGGTGTTGTTCTCGAACCCAAGAGATCGTATTTTCAGATTATGGGGGAGAGGTGTGTGTATTTGGGACGGACTTAGAAGGTTTGAAATAGATTTCCCTTGACTTGGAGCATAAGAAACTCTAAAATCCAGATTCTGGGCCGTCGCGTCGATGGTGCGTCGACTGACGCGTGCCAGTGCTCGGCGCCGGTGCTGCATGGTGCGCGCGCGTCGGCTGGGTGGGTGCGTCGACGGTGTGCGTCGACATCGACGCTTCAGCAAGTAGCGTCGACGTTGCGTCGACAATGGTGCGTCGACATCGACCCTTCAGCAAGTTGCGTCGACGTTGCGTCGACGGAGCGTCGACTGACGCGGTCATGTCTCGCTGACATGGCTTGCATCGACGATGCGTCGACGGTCGCGTCAGTCGATGCGACTACGCGTCTGTCTCCAATTCTCGATCTTTTGCTACTCGTTTCATCGGAAAGCTTGTTCTTCACTTCTTGAACATTGAACTTCGTCTATTACGCGTTAAACTCTTCCGGTTACTTAGCTGTAAGGTGAAAAACAACGAAATATCACCTACTTGCATCAATTACGATCAAAATGCGGTAAAATAAGCTGGAATTATAAAAATGCGAGATTAAGCTTAAATCGTCCAACTTATACCAAAAACAAATAGAAAAATGAACTAAAAAGCTAATAAAAATAAGGACAAATATACTCTAATCAACTACCCCACGCTTTATTGGTTTGTTCGTCCTTGAACAAACGATATGTTCAAAGTATAACTAGAATGAAAATCAGTTCAAGCAAAGAGTCATGCTATGCTACATACGTAATTTTGAAAATATAGGTACAAGTCACGCAACGTCAAACACTTGACCATTATTACTTTGTCGCTTCAAAATAAAATCATGCTTCCTCACGAAGGATAATATATATAAGTACGCTAAAAAACACTCAAGTATTTTCTGCATGGGATGTGTATACACTCAAATCATACAAATACAAGCACAATAAACAAGCACCAAAAATCAATCTCTTCTCAATCACAAATTAAGTGTGTTGTCGAACAAAGAATCGAAAAAGGTCTTTTCGGGTTGTAATGTAAGGCTTTATGGACGGGTATGGAAYATATAAGTCGTGTGGCTAACTCACGATCTAACGTGATCAATAACTCACAAAACCTATTCTAATCAAGGAGCAATACTCTTCACCTCATTCAAAGATAAAAACCTCACTAAACACTCATAACGTAGCCTTTAAACATAGGCTATTTCCCAACTCAAAACTCTAAACCGACTTGAAGCTCAAGCCACTTAACACATTTGAAGCTCATAACACGCTTCTTACAAAATTCATGCCTTCTAAACAATAGGCTCATAAAATAATAACACAAGCCTTTATTAGCGCATAGGCAATGACTAACACAATTCACCATCCTTCTTATATTTTTTTTTTATTTTTTTTTATTTTTTTTGAAGGATGGTGATCCTTTATTACAAAAATTCATAAATCCTTTGTAAAGACTCCAAAACACTAATAACCAATAAAAATACTAACTCCTACCCCACGCTTTTAATGGGTTGTAGGAGTCGACTCAAAAATCACTCATGGCTTATGGAAATGGATTATTTGGCTATGATTGGCTCATTCGGAATTTATAGTGGCTAAAATTTATGGATATGGCCGGAATAGGGTTTTATTTGTGCCTTAACCTCATTTTCCAAGTCAACTACACACAGCGGTTTCAAAGAGATCTCAAATCAAAGCTCATTCAAGTACATGCAAAGATGATAAACACTGAAGCTACTCACTGGCTTTTTGCATGAAAAAGTTTTGAATTGACGCTGCTTTTAAAGTTTTGTGAAATAAATTGCGTCCAAGTACCATTTTATAATATATAAATAATAATTTGAAAAGAATTATGCACTTATGCACGCTCAAAGACCAAAACATTAAATCATATATAGCTAACTTCGACAGGCATGCCATACAAACACAAATTAGCGCRGAAATAGCAAACAATCACGTAAGAATTTAAAAATTGCACACAAATTCTTCGACATACTCAACCATCCCCCCCCCCTCTTAAAAACTCGGCAATCCCCTGATTGCCATAAATATAAAGAAAAACAATTCGAATGAGGAAAGGGGTAAGAAAAACGTCCCTGAAAATGAATGGTCGAATTTCTTTCATTGAAGTTGAGCAATTTTCCGTTGTCTAGAGCCTTGTGACTGGATTTGTCCTACAAAAATAAAACAAATAACAAAAATAACTATGATTGCGTGCAATCGCCACGCGCAATTGCCCGTTGGCACATCTTTTAGGATTTGAAATGGCCGGATTGCCGCTCAACGTCGTAAGTGGCTGGATTGCAGCTCATCGTAATTCCTGATTGCTGTGGCTAACGGTAGGTTCAGTGGTTGATCATCATTATTAACGCCTCGAGTGGAGCTAGCGGTAAGGCCTTGCGGTAGCGAGCTACTGCTATAACCGTTAGTTGTCCAAAATAAGCGATTCTATCTTATTTTCTGCACATAAACGTACCACGGCAATTGACACAATATAAAAACAGAAATAAAATAAAGAAAATAAGGAAAAATTAAAACTAACTATCGCTTGGGTTGCCTCCCAAGAAGCGCAACATTTAACGTCCTATGCTCGACGTGATTCCATGCGATCAATTTTTAGCCCGTGGGGGCCCCACTAATTCTTCTTTATCACGATCGCGATTCAGCCCATGCTCCTTGTAGAAAGGTTTGATTCGATGCTTATGGACCTGGAATCTCGACTTCGTACTCTCATCGTATAGAGTGGCAACTCCGTACTCATCCATTTCCGTTATCATAAACGGGCCACTCCATTCGGCCTTGCAATTGGTCGGCTCAAACTTATGTTTGGAATTGTAGAGCATTAGTTGACCAACCTTGATTATCGTATCATGAATCTTCTTGTCATACACCTCGCTCGACGTCTTCTTCTTCGACGTCCATTTTTTGCTAAACGCCTCACCCTTGTTCTTTGCACCTTTAAAATTCTTGTAGGGGTCGAGGGAAACGATTCTCGAATGATTATCCGATGGCTTCGTCTCCTCTCTAAACTTCGAATGATTTGGTCTCGACTCCACTTTTGGCCCGATTTTAGGTAGCTCACTCTCTTTGCATAACTCGGTACCACAACCAGCAATTCTATCTATAATTTCTCCTATGTCAATCCCCAACAATTCGATCAATTCCTCCCCACTCAAATTCTCCTCGTCGTCCTCGCTGTCAAACTCGTCTATAGTGGTAATGCTTTGGAGATCATGGACGCAAGAATCGATTAGATCTACGAATTGACATTCATCTTGCATAAGTGGTGAAGGAGTGTTATGGATTTCATGAAGTGAAAACGTCACTGACTCCCCTAAGACGGACATGGTCATCCTTCCCTTATTCACATCTATTAACGCATGCGTAGTTGACATAAACGGACATCCCAATAAGATGGTATGCTCCTTGCTCCCGCTCGGCACTTCTCCAACATCTAAAATCACAAAATCAACAGGAACAACCAGCTCACCAACCTGCACCAAAACATCTTCAACAATACCCAGAGGCTGCCTAATCGACCGATCAGCCAATTGTAGGCGCATAGTGGTAGGCTTCAATGCCCCAAGATCGAACTCTCTAAATAAAGAATACGGCATCAGATTAATGCCAGTGCCAAGATCCAGCATTCTCCTCGCCGTTTGTCCATTCCCAAGGGAAATAGTAATATAAAAACTCCCGGGATCTTTTTCTTTGTGTGGCAATGGTTTCTTGATTATCACGCTAACTTCTTTCGTTAATGCCACATGTTGGGTTGCTGCCGAGTGCCTCTCCCGTGACGTTAGTTCCTTAAAAAATTTAACGTACGCGGGCATTGTCTTGATCACATCCAGCAAGGTAAGGTTAATGTTCACATTCTTCAGTAGATTGTATAGCTCCATGAATTTCTTGTTTTCCTTGGCTGGACGAAGTCGACTAGGGAAAGGAACCTTGTCTCTTATAGGCGGTGCGAACTGCTTTGATTGCTGATTTGGAGACTCGGTAGAATCGTCAACTGTTGCAGGAGTGGGGCCTTAATTTTGAAACTTCCCTTTCAACGACCCCGGAATATAAGGATTTGGTGACTTATGCACCTGATCCATAGATTTAGGCCGTCAATTGTGGGCGAATCCTCAGTTTGAATTTTTGTGGCCTCTTCTTTCTCCTCTTCGATTCCATTATCTATCTTCTTTCCACTTCGTAAGACATGGACAGCGGAAGCTTGCTCTGGTTGGCTCGGAAACTTCCCTTTTTCATTGTCATGTTTGGCCATGAATGTCGCCATTTGGCCCATCATCGTTTCTAAATTCTTCGCACTTTTGGAGAGGTCATTCAAAACTTCTCCTTGCTTATTAACTTGCGTAGTCAGATTTGCAAGACCATCTCTGTTTCTGATCATTTCAGTGACTTGGTTTTGCTGCCAAATTAGTAATTGATCGTTTGGTTGTATTGGAGCAGGCGTTGGTCCAGTCGTCGGAAACTTGTTCGGTGGTGGCGTTGAAATATTCTGTGCTGGGGCAAAATGTGGGTTTGCAGGGCCCCGTTTAAGATACGGAGAATTTCGTTGTGCATAAAACTTAGTGGATTGGCGGTGCTCGTAAGTTGGGACGTCTTGATGGCGGAGTTGGTTTTTGATGGCGTATGCTTCAGCTCCATTTTCGTCGTAACACACCATTTTGCATGTATCCACCAGATGCCCTTGCTCTCCACAACGGTTGCATGTCTCGAAGATCTCATTGCTTGGTACCTCAGTCGCTTCGTTAACTCGTATCTTCCGTGGTCGAGAGCTCGTTTGCCTTGACTTCTCGCTCATCTTTTCAAACAGTCGCTTGGCAGCCGTCGCTGTCAAATCCCCAAAATCTCCTCCAGCAGCCACCTCTACGTTATTCTTATAAGAATCTAGAAGTCCCTCGTAGAAGAGTTGATTCACCATTCCCGGAGAGTTGTGATGATGGGGGAAAGCTTTCAATAAAGATTTGAAACGTTCCCACGCCTCGTGAAACAACTCCCCGTCTTGTTGGACAAAGTTGGCTATTTGTCTCCTTATGTGGCCCGTCGTCTGAGCTGAGTAGTACTGATTAATGAATGAGTCGCTCACCATGGGCCAATCGACCAGAGATCTCGGTTCCAGCGATAGTAGCCAAGATTTGGCTTTATCCTTCATGCAACTCGGAAAACACACCATTTGAAGGTCTTCGTGATGAAGTCCTGGGGATGGAATCCTACTAACTTCGGCATAGAACTCCTTAAGGAACGTCAGTGGGTCTTCATTGGCGAGGCCGTGAAATGTCGGGAGGTTGTTGATGATATGAGGTTTCAACTCGAAGTCTCTCGCAGTTCTACCCAACACAATAACCGAACTATAGGAACCCACTTGAGTGGTCGTGAACTCTCTTTGTCTCGGTTCGTGCGCCTCCCGTTGGTATCTTGCTTGGTTATTTCGCCTCGCGTATTCGTCTCTCTCATGGTACCCGTCATATGCCAGCCACTCATTAACCCGCTCGTCGCCATGGTATGATCTCTCGGAATATTCGTCCGGAACGTGGCGGTAGTGATTATCTCCTCTTCTTTGGCCATTATTCTGGTCTATTACGTTTCGTTGAATATTTTCCCAGTACGCTTGAGGCTGTACTGGTCCGTCGGGATGAATCGGCTCACTCCCGTACCCATTTCTTTGTTGCACGGGTGGATGCCTTGGCGGTTGATCGTCCTCGTTGGTATGGGCATGGTTGTCTAGTCGCAGCATCGTTTCTGGAATCAGATCACAAATAAAATCAGTCGTGGCAGACGATTCACTTGTGGATGAGTGAGGCGATCTCACTTGATTTGAACGATGAACGTTGTCGATGAACGGTGCAAGTTCGAGCCTAAGCGATCTACGACCTTGCATGAACTCAACAACAAATCAAACGTATCGACCAGAGAAAATAATTATACAAATAAACGACTAAAATAAAAATAAAAATGAACAAACATATTTTTAAAAACCTTTGTATATTCCCCGGCAACGGCGCCAAAATTTTGATTCAAGCTTTTGTGTTGCCTACTTATGAAAATTTGTCAAAAGATCAATAGCTTGCCCGCAAGAGAACAGGGTCGCGCATAGTTTGGCAACTTGACTCGAGTCGTCTCTCGAGGAACATACAATCGGAGTTCTCAAATAGTTTGTTCAATACAAAACGCATACAAATTGGGGGGGAGGGGGGATTTTGATTGTTTTTATTATCTAAGAATTTAAAAAGCATGAACACTAATTAAAACTAGGTACTTAAATTCAGCAAATGGAACTTATAAACTAGAGAGATTAATCTAAGAACTCAAACAATATTAACTAGCATAAAAGAAAAGGCAATTATCTAGAACGAAATGTAAACGAAATAAACTAACCAAGCATGAATAAAACTAAGCATAAATTAAACCAAGATTACGAATTGCAATATCAAAAGTATCTAAAGTTCGAAACATGAAATAACTCAAGAACAATTATTAGAAACTACTACTTAATTGCATAAATTAAACTAAGAAAGCGATAAAAGAGTTTGAGTACTTATTTAAACTAAGGAATRCAGTAGATTCTCCAGCTAATCCGGAGAGGAGGGTTGATCTTTGTCGAAGAACGAATCACGAACCGACGGTTGGAGCTTAGCGATCCTCGAATCTTTGATCTCAATCAATTGGTGTGATATGGAAGCGGATGGTGTTGTTCTCGAACCCAAGAGATCGTATTTTCAGAGTATGGGGGAGAGGTGTGTGTATTTGGGACGGACTTAGAAGGGTTGAAATAGATTTCCCTTGACTTGGAGCATAAGAAACCCTAAAATCCCGATTCTGGGCCGTCGCGTCGATGGTGCGTCGACGGTGCGTCGACTGACGCGTGCCAGTGCTCGGCGCCGGTGCTTCCTGGTGCGCGCGCGTCGGCTGGGCGGGTGCGTCGACGGTCGTGTCAGTCGACGCGACTGCGCGTCTGTCTCCAATTCTCGATCTTTTGCTACTCGTTTCACCGGAAAGCTTGT
Organism: Phtheirospermum japonicum; assembly: GCA_014905375.1. Taxonomy (NCBI): domain Eukaryota; kingdom Viridiplantae; phylum Streptophyta; class Magnoliopsida; order Lamiales; family Orobanchaceae; genus Phtheirospermum; species Phtheirospermum japonicum. Next base: position 1,177,662 of record BMAC01000262.1, on the reverse strand, counting down.
TCTTTACTTCTTAAACATCGAACTTCGTCTATTACGCGTTAAACTCTTCCGGTTACTTAGCTGTAAGGTGAAAAACTACGAAATATCACCTACTTGCATCAATTACGATGAAAATGCGGTAAAATAAGCTGGAATTATTAAAGTACGAGATTAAGCTTAAATCGTCCAACTTATACCAAAAAAAATAGAAAAACGAACTAAAAACCTAATAAAAATAAGGACAAATCTACTTTAATCAGCGATCAACGATTCTTGGTTCTTATAGACGGATTGAAAATTAGGCCTTCATAAGAAATGATCTGAATCAATAGGTAGTTCAAGTGAAGCTCGAAGGGGACCGTGTTTATCTTCAGAATGATTGTAGAGAATTTATATCTTATTTGCATCTTCAGCAAGATTCGGAGGTTGAATTCAGGCTACTTAAAGTACCAGGATTAGTTTTCTAACTTATTTTGCATTAGAAATTATTTTTCATGTGTTTTTTGGATGATTAAGGATTGGAGAAACTGTATGATCTCACCTTTGTTATTATTTTCGGCTGTTCATGTTTTTATCTTGATATAATACTCCATCTTCATTTGCATTATAAATTATTTGGAGTGTTTTTCCAGATGATTAATTACTGTAGAATCCATGTGATCTCATCACATCCCTATTATTTATTATTTTTTATGTTTTCATATTGATATAAAACTCAATGTTAGTTTGATATCAAACTGAATGAAATTTTGATATTATTCATTAATCATTAATTGTAATATTTCGCAATTTATCCATATAATCCATTAATAACCATCTCGATCTTCTACATAATAGTTTAGAATTATGAATACCCATTACATAATAGTATATATCCAATGATTTAATTAGTAAATTCTTCGTACCCAAATTATTATAGTAATCTAATTTTGATTATTAATATCTTTTATGCACTATTAAATATGGTAGTATATATGACGCGGTCATCAATTAAATATGTGTACAAATGGACAGTAATTAAAAGAATCCCACTAATGACGCATTATATTATAATTTATAGTAATTGAAAGATTCCACCGTTCTAATTTTACTTTGTAATCAATTCATGGAAATTTGTTATTCTCAATAATGGTAATCTTGATCAGTTTTAGTTAGTAATACATGAGTGAAAATCTCAATCTTCTTCGTATTTATAAATATTAATTCCGATTACATGATACCATATATTAAAACATCAATTTGAAAAGATTTTATACCCAATAATTATGTTAATATGAATTTAGTTATTAATATATTTTAATGAGCATTCGGTAAAAATGGTAATATATATTAGGAAATCATCAATCTGATCTCGGTAATAATTGACAATATTTGAGAGATCTCAACTAATGATTAAATTCCCAATAAATCGGAATGAATTGAAATATACACATATATTATTATTTATTAATTATATTATATCTTGCAATCAACATATATATGGGAATGATTTATATTTAATAATCATTCGGTAAAAATAGTAATATATACTAGGAAATCATCAATCTAATCTCGGTAATAATAAGCAAATTTTGAGAGGTTTCCACTAATGATTAAATTCCCTATAAATTGGAATTAATTAAAATATAATAATTTATTGTTAATTATTAATTATGTTATGTCTTGCAATCAACATATATATCGGAATGAGTTATATCTTTCAATCAATTTATAATTGGGAACAAAGTCATTCGGAAAAAATAATATAGTAAAAAAACAATTGAAAGCATAATGATTCAATATAAATTTTGATTGTAATGTATGATTTCGTGTAAGGTCAATCACAATATCTTATATTATAAAAATATAATAAAATATATATTTGCAACTTATGTTTAATTATAAATAGTTAACCATACACACTCCTTCAGTATAATTATCCCATAATATTCCACAGTATAAAATTTGATTTCTTCTCCATGGATAAGTAACCAAGTGATGCGATCAGTACAAGGATTTGTATTGAGTATTCCGGCGAACATATGTTGGTATGTATAAAAATTCTCATATTCCATGAAGAATTATTCATTTATTGATATCTTAAGTCATTTTTTAAACTTTTCAAAAAAATTATTCAGAAATTTTTTGTTCCCCGGAATAAACCATTTATCGTGAAATACTCTGCTCCAGCAAATTTGGTTAGTTTAATTTATGTTCCAATATATATGTAGTAGTACACATACTTTGATAATCTTATTATATATGATCATATTCCCTCATTTTCATAATATCTAAATTTATTTGTTAATTATTGAAGTCCATTCCTAAGATGTTTTCAGCCTATTTTGAGGATGCACTACCCGTTTATTTTGATTTTCGTAATTGGCGTGGGCATTCTTGGCCAGTAGAGATGAATAGTTGCGACGATGGGGTTTGTTTTACATACGGGTTGGAAAATTTTTGCATCCATAACAATGTTGAACTAGGCGACCATTTTATCATTACTTATCGTGGTGGCTTGATAGTGGATGTTAATATTTTCGCATCCACTGGTGTTGAGAAGAAATTTGTCAATGTGTCGCGATATGATGACATTAATTCAGATTACGAAGATACATCTTTTCCTTATTTTCGCTTAACAATTAAAAAATCAAACATTGAGTCTTCTTTTTTGGTGAGTTTTAATATTTTATAATATATAAATATTTGATGTAACTTATAACAATTGTTAGTTCTCATATAATATAGTTGTATGTATTTTTTGTAGCCTATTCCAATGAGTTTTTGGATGAAGAATATTCATGATACTAATATGGCGAACTCAAAACAAGCAACTCTTAATTAAGGTTTCAGTGATTTCAACGTTGAAGTAGTAGAGAATGATTCTTCAATAATCATTCGTGGTGGAGTTGATAAATTTATACGACATGCTAATTTATCCGAAGGCAACCGTTTTAAATTTGAGCTTATTTATCCACCATCCAATTCGACATTAGTTTATTTCAAAGTCACCCTTTTGTATTAATATTATTATTTGTTTTGGGTATGGTAGTTCATTGTATTTATAAATTGGGTTATCTTTATATTTGAAGTGACTCAATACCATCAATAAGACTTCTTAGCAGTTCTTTTATGTATGTTGTTATATTTAATTTTTAGAATTTTATTTACAATATCATAATCTTAAGCCAAATAAAATGTATTGTTTTTAATTATATTTCGTTTTATTGGAGCATTTATTTAAAAAAATAATATGTTTTTTTTTGGTATAGTTATTAGATGTAACTTATAATGTTAAATTATACTTGGGATTCTAAAAAATCAATAACTTCTTAATATTGATTACATCAAATTTTAAATCAATATATATAGATTTTATCAAGCATTTAAAATATTTACTACATATCCATATAAGTGAAATATCAAATGTAATTATAAATACATTCTATACACCGTATAGGAAAATTATGAAAGTCTTGGGGAATTAAATATTGAATATAATTTACCTTTTTTTAATTTTGATTATTATTCAACGACTTGCTCTTTTCATTAAAAATATTACATCAAATTTTAAATCAATGTGTATATTTACTACAGGCAATTGGAATTTATATATATATATATATATAAATATGATTAATTATCCTATATTCATCGATTTGTTAACAAATCTGATTACACGCGTTCATAATAATTTAAAAAGTTAATAATATAATAGTACTTAAAAAAGTTTCATTGATATATCAACCGCCCTACTTTATTGCTTACCTTTATTATTACCTCAGAATAATAGTTTTCCTCTTTCAATCCCAATCATATCCCGTGCTAAACCCTTGCAACACGCCAGCAAAAACCAACACTCCAATACACTGTCACAAATTGAGTAAAAGAAATTTCGAGGAGGAGATAACTCAAACCAGATCAACCGATAAACTTAACCAAACGAGAAAATGAGCGTGATTCCAACGTTCAAGAAAACGATCTCATCACCGGGTTGTTACTACATGGTATAATTCTCATCCTTCTTAGATCTCTGTCATCATCTACATATAATATCTTTAAAATATTTTGATTCTCCAATGTCAAATCAAGTAAAATCTTAATCTTAGGTTTTTTAGAAAAAATCTAAACTGTAACTGGAAGAGTTTTAAAAAAATTTGTTTTTTTTCAATTGTTCATTGTCATCGTGTTCAACAAAATTCAACATTATAAAAATTTTACAGATTTTGTAAAAATATTGTTTCATACAGTTAAGATAATTAATATGGAGGATTTGTGGGTTCATTTGTGTACTGATTAATATGTGGTTGCAAACATATATATTTTGGAGAATCTTGGATTTGTTTTATTAATGATATGTATTTATTTTCTCAATAATAAAAATCTTTGATGATACGGTGGTAAGCGTTCATTGCATGCTCATTTGGATCTGTTGAGACAATAGATAAGCCTGGTGGAATTGTTAAAACATTACTCGCATGTTCATAGTCTTCGTATGCAGATGATAAACTGTTGTCTATGAACCTTTATTGTTTATCATTTCAATATTCTGATTTCTTGAGATCAATTCATTGAATAAATATAGGATTTATCAAAACTAATATTAGGAACATTCTAAATAATCGGAGCAATATATCAATTTTTTTTATAACTGTCTTCGTCTTTATACATTTCAATATTGTCTATTCCCAATGCTTCACAATGATAACTGAATATCTTTTGTTTTTGTTGTCTAAGTTTTCAGTAATTACCCAAAAAAATTGTACCATTCTTCGCCGAACATGAAGATCTTGACTCATATTTCGAGATGGTGGAGGTGTTACATGGGATGTCACTGTTGAAGTTCATGGAGATAAGGTTTGTTTATACAACTTCAGTTTGATCACAAATTATTTCACATCTCCTTTGAATTAAGGCATAGTGTTTATTTAGTTCATCAGTTAAATTGGATTATTTGTTTATATTTTTATGCGATGTCACTGTTTTTTTTAGGGTTGGTTCGGACGTGGGTGGAGTTGTTTTGAAGAATGTCATTTCATTACCGAGGATTGGTCGGTTGTTTTTTATGAACAATGAGGACCATATTTTTGATGTCATCATTTTTGATGCTAATGGTGTTGAGAGTGTCCAACACTATGGGTTTGATCCACATACGGATCTGAATGACCCTGAATTTGAGGTCAAAATAACCAAAACACATCTCGAACGTGGTCGAATTGTAAGCCTTATATTATAAAAAGAGTACCTTTTTTATTAAAATATTAATTTGTAATTTCTTGACAAGTTTTGTTAATTTTGATGTTGGATAGGCTATTCCAAAGTCTTTCTGGAGAAAGGTCATTGTCGCCGAATATGGACGTGATAACTTTAAGAAAGCAACAGTTCGACACGGTGATAGACGGTGGAACGTAGATATCGTAAGTCATTCTGATGATCGACATTTTATGCAGAATGGTTGCTTATTATTTATTAACCATTTGATGTTGTCATTGGATGTCAAGATCAAGTTTAATTTTATGCAGAATGGTTGCTTATTATTTATTAACCATTTGATGTTGCCATTGGATGCCAAGATCAAGTTTACGCTTTCAGAGGTTTTTGGATTGGTCTTCAATCTTATTATTATTGTTTAATTTTGTAATTTTAGTTCTTTTTAGTTTTTTATGTAATCTCAAAACAATTATAACCTATTTTGTTATAATTTGTAATCTTTCGAATATTTTGCGGAATCCGTTCCAGCCTAGACGGTGCTATTTGAATGACTTAATCTTTTCTTTTTTGATGACATTATGGTTAAGATTAATTAAATATATTCTTGGATTAAATTAACTTAATCGTATTGACTAAGTATTTCAAATATTATTCAACAATTGTTCACGTAATTATTCCACTATCCACTGTTATATTGGATAATATGTTATTTTCAAATTTAATATTCTTGGTTCTCTATATAAGAATATATTGCCATAAACCGATACGTAATTAATACACTTAATTTGTTAATATAAATGAATTATTTGATCAATCTAATATTGGTGAAAATGTACAGTATTTACGAGAATCCCGCGTATGATTTCATTCATTAAATCATTATTTGTAATCTTATTTTGTAATTTAGGAAAATATAAAAACCTAAAAGTTTTGATAGAATCTTAGAGCAAATAAACAATCTCGATTAGACTGATTTGTGTACAAATAAATATCTACATACAATCATTCATAGAATCTTACTTTATTTTTTAATTATACGTTATTACCAAATAAATCCATATCATTAATTTAATGATTGAAAAAACTTAAAAATCTTAATTATAGAATTAATATATTTCATTTTCAATTATATACAACGTTCTATAGTCACAATATGAGAGATTGAGATTTAGAAAAATTAATTATATTTATCACTACCTTAGTAGATGTATCTTTATACATACTAAAATATAGTTTTTCTTAAATTAATTCTTAGATTTTCTCAACAACCCTATATATATGTAGTTGCTTTGCATCTCTTTTCTACACTTTGTCCTCACCATTAGACAATATTTGTTATCATAACAGTTGAATACTTTTCACAAACTATTTCCAAGATAAGGCTATTATCTTTCTACCGAATTTTTTATATATATTTTTTTATTTTTGTAGCTGATGGATTCGAATATGCTACCTCAAAATCATCACCCAGCTCGCACACTTGCGCTGTATGAAGAAAAAAAAAATTGGTATATGTGTTTAATTTATTCAACATTTAATCTATAAAAATTTTATGAAAATTAATAATCATTAGTTTTTAATATCTTATATGTATAAGTATATATAATTTTAATTAGATATATATATATATATATATATATATATATATATATATATATATATATATATATATATATAAAATCATATATGTATTTTTCTAGATAGTATAATATTAAAATTATGAATCATTTACTTTATTTTAATTTTTCTTCCAGAAGATCTCATTCGCAACCAATCTGAAATTTAGTGGGAAGATTACATCTAACAAATCATTGGTTAGTTTTTCCAAACTAACTTATATATCAATATATTTATTACATTTGGTATAATAATGTTTCGTACCATTTTAACTTCTAATTCTTTTTGTGCAGTATGTTCCAAATATTTACTCGTCGTATTCTCGAGGCTCTTTGCCTATGTTTTTCCAAATACGTAATTGGCATGGGTACAAGTGGTCTGTAAAGATGACAACCATAGATGGCCTGATGTATCTGAAAGATGGTTTTGATAGAGTCATTCGATGGAATAGTATTGTCGCTGAACATAATTTGGTGTTAAAGTACAGTGGCAATTTGGTTTTTGAATTGACCATCTTCACCAAGGATTGGATTAGGAAAGAATCGTACTATAATTATCGTAAGTACGAAATAAACACTAATGTACTTCCAAAATTTGAGGTTGAAGTCCTACCCATTCATATAAATAATGCATATTTTGTGAGCTCAACTTTCGTTTTTTTAACAATATATTTTCCTATAACTAAATAATACAACTGCTTTTTTAATATTATATATATTCATTTGTTATTTTTCTTATATTATACAGCCTATTCCAATTGACTTCTACAACCAACATTTGAAGGATGTATACATAGGCCAGAACAACCATGTCACTATTTTTCTTTTGTGTGAACACAGAGTGGATGGTCGAATTGGATGAAAACCAAGAGATACTATCCTTTCAGGCCGGCTTTGATAAGTTCATTGACGACACGTTCTTGAAAGTCGGGGAATGCTGTGTTTGAAATTTATATCTCACCTAATGAAAAGTCAGAAATATATTTCAATGTGTCTTCCAAATAGATTTCTTACTTAATATTATGTATTGCATTTATGTTTTGGTTCCATGTTATATGAAACTCTCAATTTTATATTATATATACTTAACTTTGGTCGATTGAATGATTATTTCTATTGTTTTTGGTGAATAGATTGTATTTCTAAACAACTACTCCTACAGTATATAATAATGTCTTCAAATTTTGGCCCATCTATAAACATTTGAATAATGTAATTAAAACAACTATTAATCCTCCGATATTCTATAACGAATATATATCCTTAATTTTATATCAAATCCGAAGTCATCTTCACATTTTATAAATTGTTGGTTATCTAAGGAATATTTTGTTTCTTAATAACCCGGTAGACAACCGTTCTTCATTAATCTATATTTGTAATAAATTCAAATATTAGCCATTCTCTGATATTAATAATTATAGTATCTATAGTGTTGATGGTCGGTATCGTCTCGAATACCTCACCGAGGAACCGAGCCGGGCCACTCAAAATAACCCGGAGAATAAGCTTGTCCAAGTTGGACCGGTCGAGTTGCCAAGAAATTTCACCCCGGCCACCGAGCTGCGCCGGCAATATTGCCAGGCAACATGCACCGGGCGGGCGAGAAGTTCTCGCCCAAGAAAATAAAGCATGTGAAAAACTCAAAATCAAGACGATCCAAGAGCCGATCTATGACCTAGATGTGTCACTCATCTAGATTCCATAGCCAATTCATATGTTTCATCATGAAATTCAAGTAGCTAAGAGAAAAAGCATAACATGAAGAACAAGCATGGAAATGAAGAACAAAGCATGGAAATAAAGCATAAAACATGAAATTAAAGGAAACTTACTTGAATTAAGAAATGAAACAAAGCTTGAATGAAATTGCATCAAAAGTAACAATCCAAAGGAGTATTTGGATTCTTCTTAGGCTTACAAACCCAAGGAGGTGCTTGAAATTAAATCTAAATCTAGAAAAGGAAATTACATCAAAGCTTGAAATTGCATCTAAAACCTAAGAGAGAGAAATTAGATCTTAAAAACTAGAGAGAGGATTTTTAATCCCAAACCCATGCTTGGGTTGGGAGAAAATGAGAGGTGTCCTCCAAAATGAAAGAAGTCTATTATTTATATTACATTTAATTGGGTTTAAATGGGCCAAAATAGCCTTAGAGGCTTAAAATTCCCGGGTTTGACCAAGTTTGACCCGGAGGCACCTTCCTAGACCCTTGGCTGGCTTCTTGGCACGTTTTGGCTCGATATGGCTCGAGATGACTGACCATGGCTCGATGTGGCTCGGCCATGGCCGAGCCTGGGCGCTGGTGATCGGCAGGTTGGCGCGCGGCGCGGCGGACGGGCGCGAGGCTGCGCGCAGGAGCCGGTGAGTGTTGGCGGAATAGCGCGCGCGGGCGCGGCGCGCTGCTTGGAGATGCCCGCGCCAGCGCGCGCCATCCCGCCAACATTCGCCCGGCTCCTGCGCGCAGCCTCGCGCCTGCCCGCGCCCGCGCGCCAACCTGCCGATCACCAGCGCCCAGGCTCGGCCATGGCCGAGACCACATCGAGCCATGGTCAAGTCATCTCGAGCCATATCAAGCCAAAACGTGCCAAGAAGCCAGCCAAGGGCTCTAGGAAGGTGCCTCCGGGTCAAACTTGTTCAAACCCGGGAATTTTAAGCTCTAAGGCTATTTTGGCCATTTAAACCCAATTAGATGTAATATAAATAATGACTTCTTTCATTTTGGAGGACACCTCTCACTTTCTCCCAACCCAAGCATGGGTTTGGGATTAAAAAATCATCTCTCTAGTTTTTAAGATCTAATTTCTCTCTCTTAGGTTTTAGATGCAATTTCAAGCTTTGATGTAATTTCCTTTTTCTAGATTTAGATTTTAATTTCAAGCCACCTCCTTGGGTTTGTAAGCTAAGAAGAATCCAAATACTCCTTTGGATTGTTACTTTTTGATGCAATTTCATTCAAGCTTTGTTTCATTTCTTAATTCAAGTAAGTTTCCTTTAATTTCATGTTTTGTGCTTTATTTCCATGCTTTGTTCTTTATTTCCATGCTTTGTTCTTCATGTTATGCTTTTTCTCTTAGCTACTTGATTTCATGATGAAACATATGAATTGGCTATGGAATCTAGATGAGTGACACATCTAGGGTCATAGATCGGCTCTTGGATCGTCTTGATTTTGAGTTTTTCACATGCTTTATTTTCATTTAATTTTCATGCTTTGTTTCATGCTTAATCCTAGATCTAGGCTTCGTTGCTTGTTATTTTCCTTAAAGTTTCAAACTTTCTTGCTAATTTCCATTGCTTTATACATCCATGCTTTCAATTTTTACTAATTTGCATTATTTAGGATTTTAGGCATAGTTGTACCTTGTGCATGCATGCTTGTACTTGGTGAAACAATGCATTTTCTTGCTTATTTCTTTTATTTCTTTGCATTTTCTATTTGAGGCATACGACGAGGCATCCGATCAACTTGCACTTTCATTTTCCTAGTTTAGTTTAGATATTTTAATTATTTTATTTTCATTTTCCTCTTATTTTTCCAAGCTTGAAACACATTGAAACCTTCAATCGAATCGATTTCCGATAATACCAAGGCATGAACCCCGTTGATTTATTCTCTCAACACCACGAAAA
>BMAC01000262.1:1113251-1167218 GCA_014905375.1 Phtheirospermum japonicum | reverse complement strand
CTGCCGAAGAAAAGCGAGCAGGCCGTGCCGAGCATAAGCTCCGAGGTGCCGGTCGATGCCTGGGGAGTAGCCGAGCACTCCAGTCCGAGCGCGGCCGAGCTGAACTTTGCCGAGCAGGAAAGCTCTGAGGCGCCGGGTGATCCGAGCGAGCAATCCGAGCACTCCAGTCCGAGTTGCGCCGAGATGAAACATGGGGCCGGAGCAAAAAAGCTCTGAGGCGGGCGCGGGCGATCCTAGCGAGCAGCCGAGCACCTCCAGTCCGAGCGCACCAAGGCTGAACATGGGCCAAGGTGTTAGCAAGAGTTTTTCGTGGTGTTGAAAATAAATCAACGGGTTCATGGCTTGGTATTATCGGAAATCGATTCGATTGAAGGTTTCAATGTGTTTCAAGCTTGGAAAAATAAGAGGAAAATGAAAATAAAATAATTAAAATAGCTAAACTAAACTAGAAATTGAAAGTGCAAGTTGGTAGGATGCCTCGTCGTATGCCTCAAATAGAAAATGCAAAGCAATAATAGAAATAAGCAAGAAAATGCAATGTTTCACCAAGTACAAGCATGCATGCACAAGGTACAACTATGCATAAAATCCTAAATAATGCAAATTAGTAAAAATTGAAAGCATGGATGTATAAAGCAATGGAAATTAACAAGAAAGTTTGAAACTTTAAGGAAAATAACAAGCAACGAAGCCTAGATCTAGGATTAAGCATGAAACAAAGCATGAAAATTAAATTGAAAATAAAGCATGTGAAAAACTCAAAATCAAGACGATCCAAGAGCCGATCTATGACCTAGATGTGTCACTCATCTAGATTCCATAGCCAATTCATATGTTTCATCATGAAATCAAGTAGCTAAGAGAAAAAGCATAACATGAAGAACAAGCATGGAAATGAAGAACAAAGCATGGAAATAAAGCATAAAACATGAAATTAAAGGAAACTTACTTGAATTAAGAAATGAAACAAAGCTTGAATGAAATTGCATCAAAAGTAACAATCCAAAGGAGTATTTGGATTCTTCTTAGGCTTACAAACCCAAGGAGGTGCTTGAAATTAAATCTAAATCTAGAAAAGGAAATTACATCAAAGCTTGAAATTGCATCTAAAACCTAAGAGAGAGAAATTAGATCTTAAAAACTAGAGAGAGGATTTTTAATCCCAAACCCATGCTTGGGTTGGGAGAAAATGAGAGGTGTCCTCCAAAATGAAAGAAGTCTATTATTTATATTACATTTAATTGGGTTTAAATGGGCCAAAATAGCCTTAGCCACATCGAGCCATGGTCAAGTCATCTCGAGCCATATCAAGCCAAAACGTGCCAAGAAGCCAGCCAAGGGTCTAGGAAGGTGCCTCCGGGTCAAACTTGGTCAAACCCGGGAATTTTAAGCCTCTAAGGCTATTTTGGCCCATTTAAACCCAATTAGATGTAATATAAATAATAGACTTCTTTCATTTTGGAGGACACCTCTCACTTTCTCCCAACCCAAGCATGGGTTTGGGATTAAAAAATCATCTCTCTAGTTTTTAAGATCTAATTTCTCTCTCTTAGGTTTTAGATGCAATTTCAAGCTTTGATGTAATTTCCTTTTCTAGATTTAGATTTAATTTCAAGCACCTCCTTGGGTTTGTAAGCCTAAGAAGAATCCAAATACTCCTTTGGATTGTTACTTTTGATGCAATTTCATTCAAGCTTTGTTTCATTTCTTAATTCAAGTAAGTTTCCTTTAATTTCATGTTTTGTGCTTTATTTCCATGCTTTGTTCTTTATTTCCATGCTTGTTCTTCATGTTATGCTTTTTCTCTTAGCTACTTGATTTCATGATGAAACATATGAATTGGCTATGGAATCTAGATGAGTGACACATMTAGGTCATAGATCGGCTCTTGGATCGTCTTGATTTTGAGTTTTTCACATGCTTTATTTTCAATTTAATTTTCATGCTTTGTTTCATGCTTAATCCTAGATCTAGGCTTCGTTGCTTGTTATTTTCCTTAAAGTTTCAAAATTTCTTGCTAATTTCCATTGCTTTATACATCCATGCTTTCAATTTTTACTAATTTGCATTATTTAGGATTTTAGGCATAGTTGTACCTTGTGCATGCATGCTTGTACTTGGTGAAACAATGCATTTTCTTGCTTATTTCTTTTATTTCTTTGCATTTTCTATTTGAGGCATACGACGAGGCATCCGATCAACTTGCACTTTCATTTTCTAGTTTAGTTTAGATATTTTAATTATTTTATTTTCATTTTCCTCTTATTTTTCCAAGCTTGAAACACATTGAAACCTTCAATCGAATCGATTTCCGATAATACCAAGCCATGAACCCATTGATTTATTTCAACACCACGAAAACTCTTCTAACAAAATGGCGCCATTTCCGGGCTTCTGCAGGCGCTGCCGAGCAGGTGCTGCCGATAGCGCCGGGCGGCTGGCGCGCAGGGGCACGCGCTGGCGCGCGGCGGGGCGCCGGGTTGCGCGAGCGGGCGTGAGACTAGGCCATCATTCCAGAATGTTTGGGCATTTTTGAGCCTCTCTTGGCCTGAATTTTGGTCCTCAATGCCTTAGCCTATAAATAGATATTTTGAACATAAAAACCCAAGAATTTCACCAAACCTCAAGGTAATTGAACCAATTAAACCAAATTAAATATAAAGTTGGCAAGAAACACGAAAAATAATAAAACAAGAAAAACGACCTAAAAATCTAACGAAAAAATGACTCAAAACTACTAAAATCAATATAAAAATCTATCTAAAAACACGAAGAAAAACACAACAATTACATGCAAAACACCGAGCAAAAAGCTCTGAGGCGCCGGGCGATCCTAGCGAGCAGCCGAGCACTCCAGTCCGAGCGCACCGAGCTGAACATGGCCGAGCAAAAATCTCTGAGGCGCCGGGCGATCCTAGCGAGCAGCCGAGCACTCCAATCCGAGCGCACCGAGCTGAACTCTGCCGAGCAGGTTTTGCCAAGCTGACCAGCACAGCCCGCCGAGTCCTGCGCAGCTGGCGCCAAGCAGTGTGCCGAGCAGGACTGCCGAGCAGGATTTTGCCGAGCAGACCAGCAAGGTACGCCGAGTCCTGCGCAGCTGGCGCCGAGCAGGACTCCACCGAGCAGGACTGCCGAGCAGGATTTTGCCGAGAAGACCAGCAGAGTCCGTCGGGTCCAGCAAAGCCGGTGCCGAGTATAGTGCCGAGCACGACTCTGCCAACCAGGACTGCCGAGCAGAACTTTGCCGAGCAGACCAGCACAGTCCATCGAGTCCTGCGCAGCTGGCGCCAAGAAGTGTGCCGAGCAGGACTGCCGAGCAAACCAGCAAGGTCCGCCGAGTCCTGCGCAGCTGGCGCCGAGCAGAGTGCCGAGAAGGACTCCGTCGAGCAGGACTGCCTAGCAGGATTTTGCCGAGCAGACCAGCACAGTCCGTCGGGTCCAGCAAAGCCGGCGCTGAGTATAGTGCCGAGCAGGACTCTGCCAACCAGGACTGCCGAGCAGAACTTTGCCGAGCAGACCAGCACATTCCGCCAAGTCCTGCGTAGCTAGCGCCAAGCAGTGTGCTGAGCAGGACTCCGCCGAGCAGGACTCTGCCGAGCAGGACTGCCGAGCAGAATTTTGCCGAGCAGACCAGCAAGGTCCGCCGAGTCCTGCGCAGCTGGCGCCGAGCAGAGTGTCGAGCAGGACTCCGCCGAGCAGGACTGTCGAGCAGGATTTTGCCGAGCAGACCAGCAGAGTCCGTCGGGTCCTACAAAGCCAACGCCGAGTATAGTGCCGAGCAGGACTCTGCCAACCAGGACTGCCGAGCAGGATTTTGCCGAGCAGACCAGCACAGTCCGTCGGGTCCAGCAAAGTCGGCGCCGAGTATAGTGCCGAGCAGGACTCTGCCAACCAGGACTGCCGAGCAAAACTTTGCCGAGCAGACCAGCACAGTCCGCCGAGTCCTGCGCAGCTGGCGCCAAGCAGTGTGCCGAGCAGGACTCCACCGAGCAGGACTGCCGAGCAGGATTTTTCCGAGCAGACCAGCACAGTCCGTCGGGTCCAGCAAAGTCGGCGCCGAGTATAGTGCCGAGCAGGACTCTGCCAACCAGGACTATCGAGCAGAACTTTGCCGAGCAGACCAGCACAGTCCGCCAAGTCCTGCGCAGCTGGCACCAAGCAGTGTGCCGAGCAGGATTTTGCCAACCAGGACTGCCGAGCATAACTTTGCTGAGCAGACCAGCACAGTCCGCCGAGTCCTGCGCAGCTGGCGCCAAGCAGTGTGCCAAGCAGGACTCCGCCGAGCAGGACTTCCGAGCAGGATTTTGCCGAGCAGACCATCACAGTCCGTCGGGTCCAGCAAAGCCAGCGGCGAGTATAGTGCCGAGCAGGACTCTGCCAACCAGGACTGTCGAGCGAAACTTTGCCGAGCAGACCAGCACAGTCCGCCGAGTCCTGCGCAGCTGGCGCCAAGCAGTGTGCCGAGCAGGACTGCCGAGCAGACCAGCAATGTCCGCCGAGTCCTCATAGCTGGCACCGAGCAGAGTGCCGAGCGGGACTGCCGAGCAGGATTTTGCCGAGCAGACCAGCACAGTCCATCGGGTCCTGCAAAGCCAGCGCCGAGTATAGTGCCGAGCAGGACTCTGTCGAGCAAAACTTTTCCAAGCAGACCAACATAGTCCGCCGGGTCCTGCAAAGCCGGCGCCGAGTATAGTGTTGAGCTCCTCCGCCGAGCTGCCGAACTCCCCCGCCGAGTTCGCGAGAGCTGACGCACGGCCTGCCGAGAGCTGGTGAGCTCCTCCGCCGAGCTGCCGAGATCGGTATGATCCGCCAACACAACTGAAGTCTGATGTTGAGCGATTTTGATGATCCGCCGAGCAGAAAGTGCCGAGCAGGATGTGCTCATCCAGCACGGGCACAGCCTTCTCGGATCACTTTCGTTCCTTTATCAAACAAGAAGCGCCGAATGGGCTCATCACTTCACCATCCTTGAATTTGTCCGAAAAACAACTGAGGACGGCACCAAGTCGCTGAGGACGGCACTAAGTCGGCGAAAAATGGCTGAGGTCGGCACTAAGGCGGTGAAAACTAGTTGAGGGCGGCAAGGAGATAAAGACAAAATAGACAGAGGATTTTGGTGAACCAATGAGAATGGGACAGGTGTCCAATTAGGGTTTCCATTGGAAACTATAAATAGCCTCTCCAAGAGAGAGAGAAAGATCCCCAATTTTTAGAGAGAGAAACATAGAGAGCTTTAGAGAGAGAAAGCTTATTTTTCAAGGTCAAGCACCTGTAAAAAGGATCCGGTTAAGGCCGATCCGAACTGATTTTTGAGGAATAAAAGTTAAGCACTTTTTCCCTTTCGATTCTACTATCTGATTTGTTCTCTTTTTGTTATTTTTGGTTTTGTATTGGTTTTATGTTACACTTAACATAAACATATAGTTTTCTAAAAATCGTAGTATCTAATAAAAAATACGTAGCACAGGTACCATTTATAATTTTTTTATAAATTATATTGATATCTTTATTAATTAACTACAAATATTATTTATGAATTAAAAATTTATGAAATAATCATATGTCATTAAAAATTAAAATGCCCTCCAAATATTTTCAATGAAACCCATAAGGAAATCACCAAAGAATATAGACACACTGACTCTTAATTGATTTCCTTAACCGAGGAATTATTTTACATAAATACAATGCGATGTTTTATTAATTCTAATTATCCAATCACAAATTTCTATAATATAATATATTAATAGAAAATTGA
This sequence comes from Phtheirospermum japonicum, assembly GCA_014905375.1. Lineage (NCBI taxonomy): Eukaryota > Viridiplantae > Streptophyta > Magnoliopsida > Lamiales > Orobanchaceae > Phtheirospermum > Phtheirospermum japonicum. The sequence continues at coordinate 1,161,460 of BMAC01000262.1, read as the reverse complement.
TATGCTTAGAAAGGAGTCATTGTGTACATAAACTACCGTATATTCTATGTGCTATTTTCTAATGATATTAATTCAAATATAAATATAATAAAATTGGATGATTCGTTAAATCTAATTATCAAAGCCGAGGTTTTATTTATTTAATTCACAATACCACGTATATGAATTTAGTAAAAAATTATTTTCTTTAAATCAACAAACTTATGAATCATTATATTTATTACTATAATCTAAGTTAATTTATACATGGTAAGGTCGTTTATATCTATTTTCTTATACTTAGATATAATATAAGTTTATATTATATGAAAATTAATATAACACAACATTCATTTCATTTATAATCTAGCTTTTGGTGTAAAGCCGTAAAAGGAAAAATATCAATGATATTTCAAAATACAATTAGTTCCTTCAATATCCAGCTACATATGTAATTTATATATATATATATATATATATATATATATATATATATATATATATATATGGTTGGGTTCAAATGGAACCATGTCATTATATGTGAAACTAGGGACTCATCTTGACCATTAGATTGGATAATCTTGATGGTTGAGATCATGACATGTAAGCAGGGTAATTATGTAAAATATTAAATTAATTTAATAAAAAAGGGTATTTTGGACATATATCAACATTTCGAAAGAGCACTGCATTACTCTTTAGAAAGCACACGGGTAAAGAAAAGCACTACGACTGTATACAAAAAAGCATCACAAATTTCGTTTTATAAATAAATGTGATTAAATTTAAAAACCTGAATATTAAAAGCATCGCATGTGATTAATTTTAGCACTACAGTACTGTATAAAAAAGTACTGTTAAAAACCTGAATATTAAAGCATCGCATGTGATTAATTTTAACACTACATTACTGTGTAAAAAACACTGTTAAAATACGATTAAGAATTTTAGATTTTTACTATATTTTAATTCTTTTATAATAACGTAGCAATGCTTTTTTTAATATTATTACAGCGCTTTTTTACTACACTATCACTGCTTTTTTCGATTGGCGAGGATTCTATGGTTTAAGCCGTCCGAAATCCGGTTTTGCCATAAATCAGCTGTCAACAGCTCCCTCCGTGGCCCAGCAAGAGAACCCGGTTCAGCCCCAAATCACCGGATCCGCCAACGCCCACCACCCCGAACAGCACAACAACCCCACCGCTGCAGCCGGGTTTTGCCATAAATCGGCTGCACCAAGAATCTCTCCCGGCCAGCTTTCAGGCCCGAACCACAACAATCGTTCCCCCAAGCCAAAACCAAACCCCAAAACCGACACCAGCCCCAAATCGGACCCCAGACCAAAATTCAAAAAACTTCCCCAGCCACGTCAATCCCACAACAGCGGCCCACGTTTCCAACCTCACGCCTGCCACAGCAACACCGCCCCAATCATCCATCGTCGCCAACCACCCGAACGCTCATGGCCCAAACCCGAATTAGCAACGGGGCCCTGAAATCCAAGCCCCCGACTGCTGATTCCAGTCGCCAACACCACCTCGGCTGGTTCCAATCGCCACCTATAAACCCCACGCAGCCGAGTCGCCGCCGCCTTGCCAGTGAGTCACTGCATCAAGGGCCACCTGTGCTGCTTTCAATAACTCCGAACCTAATATGTGAATACTCTGTATAGCAATCATAGAAGACCAACAATAATGAACAATAAGTTGTAGGTCAGAATGTGCAATCTGATAGAGTAAAATATTCAAAAACACATGGCCATATTGTGAAAGCTTTGGTTGCAAAATTTACATCTTAAAAAGAATGAAGAAAGAAGAGAAGAAACAAAGTTACTTCCATGGAACACTGCACGTTTTGGATACCTAATACTTAGACAGGAACATTAGTACATTACATAATGATGCTTCACTTTAAACCAAAAATGTAGTTGGCACTGAGAATTGTGGAGTGCAATGTCTCTGACGTAAACTAGAAGAGTTACTCTCTATCTAATTATGACCATCAGTAAACAAATAAAATATCAATCATTTGCTCCATCAACAAAGCAACATTAAAGGAACAACATACCACAGATTTTTCATAAAGCTTCTTGACCAAAATAGGTGTTGCATTTTAGTATTATGAAGTGAAATTATATTTCACTAGAAGCAAAACAGACAAGTGATATTTTTCAGAAGATTGTATAAATTAATATTTACCAATGACAACAGGCCAAATACAATGCACGTGCAATTACCTCTATTTTAGATACCAAATCTTTCATCAAGGTGAACTGTTCTGATATGAAATTCTCCACGCTGCCAATTCCTTATTAACAGAATTGGCGCCGGTCCCCGATGACACCCCGTAGCGAACAGACGGCGATAGAGATGGCTCCAGTGGTGATGGAATTGTGGGCAGCGCATCGAAGGCGACGGCTTCAATCGGCGGTCAATAGCACTCGCCGCGCGGCAGCCATGGAGGACTCGGTGACGGTGTCCGTTGGGGAGGAGACGCAGGGGTTCACGAGGGCCGCACGGCGGCTGAGCTTGGCAATGGCTCCAGCGGTGATGGCGTTGTGGGCAGCGCGTCGAAGGCAAAATGACGGGGCTGAGGTCTCGACAACGGCTACATTGATGGGTTGATTCTGGCGTGGGCTCCGACATCAAGGGGGCCCTGGAAACGGCAACAGCGGCTGAGTTGGACTGGTTGTGTGCAAGCACCACAGCAGCAGGCGTGGTGAATGGTGAACGGCAACAGCGGTTTGAAGAAAAGAGGCTGGGTTCTAGGTTGTGATTTGAGGAAGGTATTTAATGTGATTGAGGGCTTTGTAAGATTACATAAAGGCCCTTGTCCTTCTATATTTATAATTTAATAAATTTAAAAAATAAAAAAAATCTGATCCACACAAATTATTAGATTTAATGCCTGGATTGGTCCCTAGGTTCGCATATATTGACGTGGGTTTCATTTGAACTTGATCCTATATATATATATATATATATATATATATATATGGTACTGTTTTTGTATATTAACTATCGTATATCTTGGACTATATTCTTAACTAGATATATGCTTGATAAACATCATAAAATACAGTAATCTTTTCATTTAAATTAATATCTAATCACATATTTGATTGATAAGTATCTAAACATCAATTTTCCTAGTTCTTAAGGTATTCCATGTATATAAATTACCATATATATTATTTTGTTTCTATCAACGATTTAATTAATCATTGTTCTTATTACCATAAGCCCTGTTAATTTTTATATAACTTCCTATTTATCTTCAGTTTGTTTCTTAGCAGAAAATATATTTTAACATGTACCATTGATTGATCTATTTCTTAATTTTTTAATAACCATTCACGGAATTGATCTACAAATATAATATTAGCAAGTTATTTGGTTTATAAGGAAGTCATGTTAAAATATACTGTATATCCTGATTTATATTAGTAGACAAAATATCTTTTCCATAAATAATTTGAAGACGTTGACTCATTCATTCACTCTAATTATGAATCATATGTTTGATTGAATAAGAGTATAAATAGCAATTTGATATGTTTTTAAGAAAGTCAGCGTTTATATAATCTAGCCTCTATATTCTATTTTTTTTCTAAAATAGACATAAATCAGTCATTATTCATAACTAGCTATAATCTCGGACGGACTAATATTTATGAATATTATGTGAAAATATTTATAGAACATATTTCCCACAAATTACGGAATATCATTTCTTAAATTATTTTAATCTGAAAATAATTATATTTACTTTAATTAGATAAGTAGTGGCTTCAATAAGCTTTCACATGTAATCTTTAGTATAATTATATATTGTTCTGTACATCATTTTTCACTACCACATCTCAATTAATATTACATTACATTATATTTTATGTTAATCCTTCAAATATAATGTCTTCGACTTGCGACTTCATTGACGATATTAATCTATCCAAGGAAACTTGGAAGATTAATGTTCGATGTGTTCGTACGTGGTTTACTTACTACAAAAATAATCCGGAAAAACCATTTAGTTTGGAGTTGATTTTGGTTGATGAAAAGGTTTGTTTGTTTTTTTTACATCTCTAATTTTTATGTTATAATCATATTGCCTAATTTGAATATTAATGACTAGTAGTTTTTTTTAGGTTGGTAAAATTCAAGCCAGTGTTAGAAATTACTTGTTTTCTCATTACCAACACAAGCTAAACGAAGGAGATTTCTATCGTGTTAGCAATTTCATCATTAAACAGAATGATGACGATTACCAGGCAACCGCACAAGATTGTTTTTCATAACCATATTGGATTGCGTGGTTTGAATAAACCTTTATCCATACCAATGTATGGTTTTAGGTTTGTCGAGATTAGTGATATATATTTCGGGGAAATTAGCGAAAGATGCTTGGTTGGTAAGATAATATATGTTGCGATTTGGGATTATAGTTGTAATAATTACTGTTTATGTATTCCCAAATAACAAATCCGTTATTATCTAACTTTTTTGATAGATGTAATTGTTGAAGTAATAGTATGCGATCATATAAAACCAGTTGAGAAAATAGGAGGGAATAGAACGACAACCAGATTACAAGATACCCTGTAAGACACTCTCCTCATGTGATTTATTTACTTTGAATCGAAAGTCAATAAAAATAATATCAACCTTTTGTCCATGAAATTTTGTAGGGGTGAGACAATTTTATGCACTTTTTGGAATAAGTTTGCCGAGCAGATGGAAAACTATTGGAAAAGCATTTCTAAGAGTACGGTTGTCATTATTATCCAATTTGCGATGATAAAGAGCTATAAAGGTTAATCTAAAATCTTCATTTCTCCAGTTTTCATTATTTATTTTTTTAATCACTACATTGTATTATAGTAAATTTTTCATTATATAAAATCTTAAAGAAGTACGAATATAAAGAATATCCATATGATCATTAGGTGTTAAGGGCATACAAAATTCGATGTATCCAAGTCGGTTGATTATTAACGAGGATATTCCCGAAGTCTTGAGTTTAAAATCTAAGTTTGTATACTAATTTCTGTGAAACTGCAACTTTTATTACTTTTGTGTTTAGATCTACATTTATACTTATGAATCATATTATTTTTGATGTTGAAATATCACGTTTAATAAATTCAATTAAAGGATCATTGAAAATGGTCGTGGTCGTGATCTATCCTCTCAGAGTTTTTCCAACACCGATACAAGTCATGGCTCCACGATTGCAGAGGATTTCAGTTCTTCTTTGGAATTCAAACAGAGTGTCGATTTGGATGACATAGCAGAGGTATGATTACTTCGTTATACTATATATAAATAAATTATATTATTTATTGTTATTCTGATTTTTTTTGTTAGTTATCAAGTTAATATGTTTAAAATTTGTAGGAGGGCTTTTTTGTTGTGTATGGTACTATTATGAACATCCAAACGGCTTATAATTGGTTTTATAATGCCCGCGCCATACATTCTACTAAGATTGATGATGCCAATGGTTCCAAGTGTAGAAAATGTCTTGCTGTTCCAAAATCGACTGAACCAAAGTATGTTATATCAATATCAATTATCATATTCCAAACTTTTGATTTACAGTCAATAAACTCTGCAACATATCTCTATAAATATAATTATTTTATTTTATTTTATTTTATTCAGATTTAAGTTGACAGTGCAAATTCAAGATGACTCTGGAATAGCTTCCTTTGTGCTATTTGATGAGCAGATTGAACCATTTCTGGAAAGAAAAAAAAAGTGCATCAGAATTGAAGAAGGTTCTTGAAATGGTAATAATATATACATAATAATATATAGTTATAATATAGATCATGACTTCGGATTTCATCTATAGTTAATATTATGGTTCATAATTCAGTGTCCATCTATTGCTATTATATAAATTCTAATTCTATATTCTATTTTCAGTTCGGATGATGATTATGATTATTTTCCAGATGATCTTGATCAATTCATAGGTAGGAAATGTTTGTTCAAGGTGGAAATCCAGAAGTACACACTTACAAAATGTACAAGAATTTACGGTGTAGCAAAAATGACTGAAGATCTTGAAGTTATCAATAAATTTGTTAACAAAGAGATCTCTAGCAAGGTCAAATTTTTAATATGGAATATTATTATTTAATTATTTTTCGTATCATATTTTGATGTTACCGAACATTGTTCTGCACAAAGAATTTAATTCTATGGGGATATGTCATAATTCTATAGTTGGATACAAATTCTTTGTGTATTGCATTATAATATAAATTTGGAAATTTATATATTGTGTAGGGGCTTTCATCTGATGATAATATCATCTCCATTCCAAGTGCTAGAAATCTCAATCCAGATTTCGACAATGTTAGTAGATTGACATCTTCACCTTTTTTCTCCATTATGATCCTTACTATAATGTTTATATTTTTCTTCTTCCACATAACATAAATTTTTGTACTGTTTATTTATATTTGAATGATATAAAGCACGCTTTTTGTTCAATTGGAGATAGTGCGACGTCATCTGGAATTTCAACTCCAAAACGTGACCGTGCTAATGTCGATTTTATTGATGTTTATAATGCTGAGTACGAGTCACAACAATCTACCACTGCGAAGAAGGGGAAAGTGAAGATTGAGAAAGAATAATTAAAATCAAGCTTTTGGTGTTTAAATAAACAATTTCGTATTTTCATACTGCCTTATTTGCCATGAAACTATTTTATTTTTCCTAAGTTGATTTCGGTTGTTGAATAACAGACAATTATTATTGGTTGAATAATTTTAAATTAGACTAAATTTTTCAGATTTGGTATATTCTATATTTTACCTTTTTAATACTTTGTTGTTATACATGCAACCTATAGTTATGAAAATATAGGTAAAATATAGTTTGATGCAAAATAAGGTAAAATATTTGATGCCTAACATAAAAATGTAATTTCGATTTTTGTAAAATATTTACATTGTCTACGGCAATGTAATATTGTTAAGTTTGCTGAAGTATTTATGATTCTCTCTACACAATTAAAGGAATTATTAGATTTCCGATAAATATGTTATTAACTTGGAACATTAAAATATTGTTTAGGTATGTACATGTATATTACTTAAGGTTCATTATACAGCGTAAGTAATTAATAAGAGCATTATAATGATATTTGGTAATTCTTAAATTAAAGATAAATAAGCTCTTGAAGCGTGATCATTGGTCCAACATTATAGGATATTTATTCCATAAATATTCTAATAGGGCACGCGTATAAAAATTTTAGAAGATATTGTTCAACAGGTGTGTGCATATTTATGGGTTCCCGCATTATTATTATAATTATAAATTTTACCATGTTCAGGCAGTACTAGGGCACACGCATAGTAATTGCCGCCTTCTTTATATCTTATACTGTCTTCATCTCACAAAAAGCACCGACAAATATATTTTTTTTTTCTGAAAGTTCTGTAGCCTTGATAATTGCTTCCAGGTTGGTTCCAACATTTGTAAGGATTTTATGGGAGCGGATTGTATGGCTTCGGTTAGTACCTATACACATTACAACGGAGCTTTTGTAATTATTCATTCGATCTTAATGTGTTCAGATCTGCTGCTTTTTAGTTACAAATAATTTTCAATTTTTTATTATGCTATGTACTTTGATGTTGTGTGTATAAACCCAAATTTTGACAATTGTAGAACAGAAAATTTTCGATCTATACTGCGTAATTCACAGTTGGTAAATTGCTTAGAATTCTCTAACCAATAATTTATGAACTTTTCAGAACAAAATTTCGAAAGAAGCATCTTCGTATTTTAAAGATATAGATGATCTGCCGTGTTTTACAATCCGGAATATTCGGGGTAGCTGTTGGATTATACAGCTTGAACGTCGGGATGGAGATGTATTTATTTTATCGTTTATTACTTTTCTGTAAACATTTTAACTAATAATCTACTTTATGTAATTGAACAATTGTTTGCCAATATTTTGGGTTAACTTATTTTTACTTCTTGGCAGATACATTTCGGTAATGGTTGGTATAGATTTGTATCGGATAAAAACTTGAAAAATGATATAATGTTGATTTATACAAATACTGAACCTACGATATTTGATGTTACAATAATGGATGCAAGATCTGTTGAGAGTATGGAATTAGCTACAGAGGCTACCGAAAAACCCGTCCAAGCTCGACCTACTTTCCGAGTCACTCTAAATAAAACTCATTTCGAACGTGACCGCATTGTGAGTTATTGAATCATAAATATTGTATTATCGAATTAATATTCTTTAATCCAATGCACTAATTCTATTATATTTTTAGGTGTTTCCTAAATCTTTTTGGCGGGATTATGTAATTTCTTCTGACCGTTGCTCTAATAGTAATGTCATTATTAGGCATGAAATATATTGAGGTGGAGCTTGCAAGTTAAAGAGGACAGTGATCGCTGTTGTATGCGATCTGGCTGCATACAAATTTTCAATCACTTTGGTTTACAGGTTGATAGCGTTATCCAATTCGAACTACTTTACGTGATTGGTTTTCAATCTCACCATAATTTAAGAGGATTTAGCAATCAATGTCACCATGATTTTTACACGTCAGTGGCAGACGATTGATCTACAAGGTGTTCCAAGAGACTTCATTATTGAACATCTCAGTTTTAAAAACATAAGTTTTTAGATTACTAATCTTTATTCCATATCAAACTTTCATGTTAAGTTGCGAACATTTTTTTATTAAGTGTCTGCGGTTTATTAATGTTACAATATCATGCTTATTTTAACTTATTATTCACTGGACTATGTTTTATTTATTAAAATTGATGCTTACAAATATTCAGATGATTCACCTATTATATAAACAAATGTTTGTTATATTTATGTTTCAAAAACTCTGGTTTATTATCTTCTGTTACATACCAAAATTACCTCATCCTGTAATTAGACTGCATGTATGAAATAATATTTCATACAATATTTTCCACTTATTAATATTTACTTTCATATACATTCCAAATTTAACCATATATGATTTCAATTATAATCAACAAAAAATTCGTGAGTATAACATACCAATTAAAATTTCCAAAAGAATCAGACGTTTACCATTTTTGTGATCATCAAATTATACTGTTTTATTATTCTTAATATAAAAATTATCAATATGAATAATTTCAATATAATTATTACATTCAATTGACAGAATTTATTTTTGCCCTTATCAAGAAATCCGAGTTCTACTAAATAACATACTATCGTCATTACTAGTGTATAATCTAAATCAATAATATACATTATACAAGCCATATATACACTCCATATATTCTACTATTCAAGACTTTAAATATGGAATAACAAATTATGAGTAATCTTGAAGATCTTCTGCAATCCCCATTATATGATCAACGAGATATTTTACAAATATCTACTATAATCTCTTATAAAAACCAATATCAACATCAACATTATAATAATAAGTAATACACCTTATAAGATTTTCCAAGCATCACTGATACACTTAAAATAGTTTTATGTTCTGAGTAGTTTATACTATTCAAATATATATTATCATAGGTATCATTTCTCCCTGATCTGTTATTCTCATTCTCAATTATCAATTTTTCATATCCTCACTTTTTAATCTCTTAATTCAATGTGTAGTATGACAGATGAATATCCAAATAATAGTAGAATATTAAAAAAGGCCTTACTACGGAGGAAGCGCTCGGATGGTAATTTTTCTATTATAATTATTACACTGACATTTTGTTAAATATTTCTGATGTTGTAGATGCAAATGGGAATCTCTCTGTGGCAAATTCACAAACATTCGGTACATTATGTTAAGATTTATCATATATAGTCAACAAATTATCTTTATATGTTGCCATGAAAAATGTTTCTGATGTTTATAGAATATTAATTAATCTAATGATCATTAATCGTTTAGACATATAAAAATTAATATATTAGAGATTTCTGTTTTATATAATTATTGATATCAACTGCCAAAATATATACAATCATATAACTTGATTGTGAAAAGGATTGGTTCAATATTATGAAAGTTATTACTTCTGAAATTACTAATCAAGAAAGTCCAAGTTCAAGTGCAAGGAAGATCCGAAAATCGATAATAGATAACAAAAGAAATGAAAAATCACAAGGTAACTATTCTTCACTTTTAACTTTGTGATTATTTATTTTAGTTGGGTGTACTTATTGAAATTAGTATTATTTCATTTTATTAGTATGTTGTTATAATTATAATTTATGAAAATTACATTTAATAAATACTAACATTATAATACCTCAACTTTAGTTCATATGTTAGCCTACACATACTGTACGATATAGATTAATAAAATGAAATATAGTTTCTCATTAATTACGCATATTGTTTTTGTACAATTTTCTTAAAATAATAATATCATTTGTGAATACTTGAATAAGAAGATTATTTCTGTGTTTTTATTTCTATGTAGTCAAATTATGGAATTATTTATCAATTGCTGTTTATATGAATTACTGTCGTGCTCCCTAATTTACACTTGATTTAATTTTGTGTATAAATGAATAATCTACGATCAAACATTTGGATATTTTGTTGGATGAACTTAGCAAGTTTGATAACTAATTCTCAATCCAATTAGAAGTCTGCCTATAAGTTTACATTTCTTCTTTGTTTTCAAATATTATTTCGTCCTCATTATAAGTTCGTCTCTGAATTTGAATAAAAAATAGGGTTTTCGGGGAAGTGATGTGAATTTAATTTGCATTAATTAAATCTATCTTTTATGTTTTAGGGAATATTCATTCCCAGTCACAATTACCATTGTCCGATATTACTAATGGTAAGCAATTAACTATCTATCTATTATTTAAGGATTAAGACATTTCCCCTATTTTTTTTTCGCACCGAAATAGATTGACTAATCAAGGTTGTTATTTTGTAATCATAAAAATATATCCATATGAGTGATTAACATGAATTCGTCTTGATTTTAGTTAGTATTTTAGTTCATTTTTGTTATTGTTTTCGGTGAAAGTTGGATAGATTGGACATATTTTCACATTTTCTTATCTCCAACTTGTTTTACCGTATTTTAATTATAATTAATTAATTTTATGTTTATTTTAGGTATTTTGAGGTATTTAGGTTTGGACGTAGTCAAGAATGGGCAAACGAGTAGAGTTTCAGCGAAAACGGGCCGCGATTTGAAGAAATGACAGTTTTGGGCCTTCTAGAAGGGATGTCTCTGGGCCCAACCGGTATAGAAAGATGGGATGGCACCACCTCCTGATTCTGGGCCTTCTAGAAGGGTCGTTTCTGGGCTCAACCGGTATAAGTGGCTGAACGTCCTAGAAGGGGCGGAAACCCTAATTTTGACCCCTTTCCAAGCCACCTACACCTATAAATACCCTCCACCCCTCATATTCGAAATAACACATTATTCCTAGGGTTTTTAAGGCCTCTTAGGGGCTGACAACCCCAACGAGTGCCCTTCGATTTTTTAGTTTCTTTTCATAATTCTTGGTGATTTTGGATTGATGATTGTGATGAGAATATTATGATGATATTGATGATGTGTATTGTCTAGATCTAACGGGTCTAGATCCTAGAATCGTCGTGAACCATCAATTGAGTTTTTCCAAGAGATCGTGGAAACGATTCGAAGTTCTAGAACCCTAGTTTTCTAAATCTTTTCAAAACCCTTGAATTTCATTATTCTTCGTTTAGATCAATTTATTGCTTTTATGTGTTTAGATTAGAATTTTATTTTATTTCGTATTCGTAAACAAACAAACACAAAAGGAACTTTCGAGCCTAGTTTTCCTCGAGAGATCGACTCGGTTCAACTTACCAACCTACATGCGAACTCGTACTCTTGCGAGCGAGCTTTTGAATAATTGACAAATATTTATAAAGTAGGAACACAAAAATTTGAATCAAGATTTTGGCGCCGTTGCCGGGGAAAACTAAAGGTTGTGAATTTTTTTGTTTGTTCTTCGTATCCTTATTTGTGTTCTTATTTCGTTTCGTTTATCGTTAGTATTTATTCGTGATTTTTTGTTTTATTCATTTTTATTATTTTCCACCGGTGCGTTTAATCTTGTGTGTTRAGCGTTGTGTTTGCAAGGTTCGTTTACAACCAAACCCCAAAATTTATCAAACCGTTTTTCAAAAAATCAAAAAAAAAATTCAAAAATTTTCAAAAAAAAAAAAGAAAAACAAATTTGAAAATATTATTTTTAATTTAAAAATATTTATATTTTGAAATTTAAAAAAAATCAAAAATTGTTTTTAAATATTTTTATTTATTTAAAGTTTTTAAAATTAAAAAAAATATATTACTCGTACATTGAACCACCGTTCGATTGGCGTCGTGAGCTTCGACCGGCCATTCCATTGAGCGACCTTTCCTGACGAGTACGACCAATTAAATCTTCCAATCTTTTATGGACGTCGGTACGAAGATGCGCTTAAATTCATGCGAAAGTTCGAGTTTATCACCGATAGTTCTCCTCTTCTCGGGTTTACCAGGGAACAAGTGCGGTTGCGACTTTTCCCTTTTGCATTAAAGGATAAAGCAATGAAATGGTTTGTAAAGTTAGAACCCGATTCTTTGCTAACGTGGTATGAAGTAATCGACAAGTTCATGAGGAAGTTCTACGTGCCTAATGTAATATGTGATCATTGTGGATACCGGGGACATTTGGCGAATGAATGTTTAGTGTTATTTGACGATGAGCCACAAGAGGAAATTGTCGCCGTCCAAACTTATGAAAGTTATGATTCTTATGACCCTCCCGAAATGATTCCTTCCTACYAGAGCTATGAAGTTTACCAACCAAATGATCAATTAGTGGTGGAGCAGCAAGACCAAGGAGCTAAGATGATTAGTGTTCAAGACGACATCGTACCATTGACCAAACTCGAAGATGACCCTTTTGAGTCTATGCGTCAAGCTGGTGAGTCTATGCGTCAAAGTTTGAGAATATGGAGATGATGCTGGCTCAAATGATAGCTTCTGTAATCAAATTGTCGAACGAGGGGGATGCGGTACCAATTCTTGATGTTGTGGAGCCCATCGTAGAGGTAGAGAATCCGAGCCCGACTACTTTTTTAGAGGAGGAATGTAACGATGAAGTTATGGAAGATTTGGATGAATTTGTTCCTCTTGTGCATGTTAATGTCGTGTTAAGTGATGGTGTAAGGATATTGTCGTTGGAGAACCCAGAGGTTGACGTAGTAGTGGATTTTCTTGAGTTTTGCATGAAAGAAGACGACGTGGTGCCGATTTTGGAAGATGAGCCCCACGTCATGCCGATAAAGATTTCGGTGGTTGCTGTGAATTCAAGTTTGATTGAGGATGATATAGGGGATGAGCCGATTCTCGAAGATGAATTTACTCGTCTTGAACTGGATGCTTTAGACGTCGAGGACAACGACGAATTTTTAAAATGGTCGGCGGCAATTTTAGGGATAAATTTGAACGACATTACTGTGGACGATGTCAATTTTGATGAAGTGTTGGAGAAGGAATTTATGGAGCCTCTTGTTATGCCACCCGAGCCATTAATGGATTTTAATTTTGAAGTGGTGGATGATTTAATCGAGGAGGATGTGAAGGCCGAGTCTATTCTTGATCCACCTGATGCTTTGATCGATTTTGAGATGGAGATGGTGGACGAGATAATTGAGAAAAATACCCCTTTCTTATTCCTGAATTTAAATATTTTTCAAACTATTGAGGGGGATGTCACCAAAACGAAGAAGAATGGATTGGAGGATTATAATTTCTTGTGTTCGACGGATTTCCTCATATTTTCAAAGGTTGTGGATCACTATGTGCCCCACATGGTTTTTGATATGTTTGCGGTGATAGATTATTCGCTTTTTCGACCACCGAAGCGAATTGGAGTTTTAGTTCTGCGAATTGCTTACCATGCGCGCCTTGGAAAATTACATTGCATATGCTTACTTTTGGAGAATACTAAGGCGTGGCACGATCGTCACCTTTTCTTGGATCCGGGATAGCATCGTTCGTAGAAGGCGTCGAGCTTTCGACGTTAAACAAGCGCTTCTTGGGAGGCAACCCAAGTATTGGTTTTCTTTTCTTTTTCCTTAGAGTTTTACTAGTTAGTTTGTTTTTGTTCGTTTGTTTTGTCTTTTTAGGATTTTATTCAAGACATTTTCGTTCACAAGAGTCAAGACGAAAGATGATTGCACAAGCGCTTTTTGGAGCCGCTTGACTATTTAATTTTTAGGGACATTTTCTTATTCCCTTTCTCCCTTGCTTTTATTTTCTTATACTCATTTATGGCAATCAGGGGTTTGCCGAGTTTTTAGAGGGGGGGGATGGTTGAGTATGATTTATATTTGAAAAATGTGCAATTTTTAAATTTTCTTACGTGATTGATTGCTATTTCTGCGCTGAATTGTGTTGTCTGGCTTGCCTGTCAAAGTTAACTAAGTTTGATTTGAGGCTTTTGTCTTTGAGCGTGCATAAGTGCATAAATTTTTCAGAATTATATTTATATATTGTAAAATGGTATTTGGACGCAATTGATTTCTCAAAACCTTAAAAGCAGCGTCAATTCAAAACTTTTTCATGCAAAAAGCCTGTGAGTAGTCTGAGTGTTTATCATCATTGCATATGCTTGAATGAGTTTCTGATTTGATATCTCTTTGAAACCTCTGTGTGTAGTTGATTTTGAAAATGAGGTTAAGGCACAGAAAAAAAAAAAAAAACCTTATTCCGGCCATATCCATAAATTTTTAGCCACTATAAATTTCGAATGAGCCAATCATAGCCAAATTATCCATGCCTATAGCCCTGAGTGATTTTATTGAGTCGAACCCTACTAAACCATTAAAAGCGTGGGGTAGGAGTTCTTTATTTTTATTGGTTATTAGTGTTTTGGAAAATTTTATTAGGAATTTATGAATTTTTGTAATTTAGGACCACCATCCGAAGAAAAAAAAAAGAAACCCCATAAAAAAAGAATAAAAGGGAAAAGAAAAAGAAAGACCCCATAAAAAAATAATAAAAAGGGGGATAAAAAAAGAAAAAAAAAAACAAGGATGTGGAGTCTAGTTGAGTAGAGTTAAGTCATTGCATATGCGCTTTATGAAGGCTTGAGTTTAATTATTTATTTTCTTGAAGCCTAATGTTTAGAAGGCAAAAGAGTTGTGTAAGAAGCACATTATAAGCTTCAATTGTGTTTAAGTGGTTTGAGCTACAAGTCGGTAGTAGAGTTATGAGTTGAGAAATAGCCTAAATTTAAAGGCTACGTTATGAGTGTTTAGTGAGGTTTTATATTTTGAACGAGATGAAGAAACTTGCTTCGTGATTAGATTAGGTTGGGTGAGTTAGCCACACAACTTATATATTTCCACACCCGTCCAAAGAGCCTTACATTACAACCCGAAAAGACCTTTTCCGATTCTTAGTTCGACAACACACTTTAATTTTGCGATTGAGAAGAGATTAATTTTCAGTTCTTATTTATTGTGCATGTAATTATATGATTTGAGCGTATACACGTCCTATGCAGCAATGCTTGAGTGCTTTTGAGTGAACACCCACATATATATTTCCCTTTTGAGAGGATGCATGAATTTGTTTTTGAAGCGACAATGTAATTAAGGTGGAGTGTTTGACATTGCGTGACTTGTATCTATATTTTCGAAAAATTATGTATGTAGCAACGCACGGCTCATTGCCTAAGCCGATTTTCTTTCTAAGTTATACTTTGAATCTAACGTCTGTTCGAGGAAGAACAAACAAATAAGCGTGGGTAGTTTGATTAACATGAATTTGTCTTGATTTTAGTTAGTATTTTAGTTCATTTTTGTTATTGTTTTCGGTGAAAGGTTGGATAGATTGGACATATTTTCACATTTTCTTATCTCCAACTTGTTTTTACCGTATTTTAATTATAATTAATTAATTTTATGTTTATTTCAGGTATTTTGAGGTATTTAGGTTTGGACGTAGTCAAGAATGGGCAAACGAGTAGAGTTTCAGCGAAAACGGGCCGCGATTTGAAGAAATGACAGTTTTGGGCCTTCTAGAAGGGATGTCTCTGGGCCCAACCGGTATAGAAAGCTGGGCTGGCAGCACCTCCTGATTCTGGGCCTTCTAGAAGGGTCGTTTCTGGGCTCAACCGGTATGGAAAGTGCTGAACGTCCTAGAAGGGGCGGAAACCCTAATTTTGACCCCTTTTCCAAGCCACCTACACCTATAAATACCCCCACCCCTCACATTCGAAAATACACATTATTCTTAGGGTTTTAAGGCCTCTTAGGGCTGACAACCCCAACGAGTGCCCTTCGATTTTTTAGTTTCTTTTCATAATTCTTAATTTTAAATTCTTAGATTTAGAATAAATTAGATTAGTTCTTAGATAGTTTAGATAATTTAGAATCAAGATTCGCTTTCGGAATGCTGGCAACTTTCGTCATAGTTTAATTAGTAAGTCTTTAATTCTTTTCGTTTTAATTTAGTTTAATTAGTTCTTATGCTTTTAAATTCTTGCTTGATAGTTTAATTTAGAATAATTCAATCTTCAAACAACCCCACCCCACCCCACCCCACCCCACCCCCCACCCCCACCCCCACCCCCTTGTTTGATGAATTGTATGATCTTGGTGATTTTGAATTGATGATTGTGATGAGAATATTATGATGATATTGATGATATTGATTGGCTAGATCTAACGGGTCTAGATCATAGAATCGTCGTGAACCATCAATTGTGTTTTTCCAAGAGATCGTGGAAACGATTCGAAGTTCTAGAACCCTAGTTTTCTAAATCTTTTCAAAACCCTTGAATTTCATTATTCTTCGTTTAGATCAATTTATTGCTTTTATGTGTTTAGATTAGAATTTTATTTTATTTCGTATTCGTAAACAAACAAACACAAAAGGAACTTTCGAGCCTAGTTTTCCTCGAGAGATCGACTCGGTTCAACTTACCAACCTACATGCGAACTCGTACTCTTGAGAGCGAGCTTTTGAATAATTGACAAGTATTTATAAAGTAGGAACACAAAAGTTCGAATCAATGAGTACTGTATTTACTTGAGTATAATGTTTGTTGTTTTATTGATAAAATTATAATATGAATGCTAGAAGAATTAATTTGCAAAATCGTCGTGCAGGTCAATGAAAATTTTTTAATCCCAAACTAACAAATCAAACTATATTTTCATTCCCCGGTATGATATATATTAACAATGTAGTCTTATTATCATTATTCTATATTTTATTAATTATTAATACAACATCTAAGAATAAAAGTTCTACGACGAACATTCAAGTAAATCAACCAGCAAATATGACACAAAAATCTTCAATACATGGTAAAATAACTTCTCATCATCATTGTTGTGTTATTTAATTTAATATGTTTATGGTTTTAATATTAAATATTTTTATCTATCAAGTATTACACAAAGTGAAAATACGAATGAAAAATATAGATTACACAACTTATTGTTTCTATATTGCTCAACAGAAGCCCATCCTACACAAAAACTAACTTTCGTACGTTGACATCGCAGAACTGTGTATGAGAAAATGACTGACTCAGCAGGTTTATTTTCCAAATATATACATGTAATTAAATCAAAAGAAGTAATTTAATTGTCTAATATGTTGTGCACCGCAAAAAAAAAAATTATATAAGGGTATGTGGATAACGGAGATCCATCCTTTAGCTTTAAATTCTGTCATGCCATAATGTGGTACGATGAAAGAAAAGAAAAGTTGAACAAACCAGAGTTTCCAACCTTCACTAGATGTTGTGGTGAGGGAAAGATTGAGTTGCCATTCCTAACGGAACCCCCTGTGCTTCTAACAAATTTGATGCTTGGCAATAATCGGAGAAGTAAAAAATACATAGATAATATACGTGGATACAATAGCATTTTTAGTTTCACTTCCATGGGAGGAAAGATAGACACATCCATCAACAAATGTTAAGGACCTTGTGTCTTTAAGTTGAAGGGTGCAAACTATCACAGGATGGGAAGTTTATTGCCCGTAAATGGTTCATCCCAAAAATTTTCGTAGTTGTACATATATGATACTGAAAATGAAGTTCAAAATAGGATGACTGCAGTGGGGTATGATATCAACTTTTCTTTTCTAAATTTAAAATTCTATTTTGCACTTTTAATTTGTTGTCAATGCTGATATAATTATTTCATTATGTAGTAATAGTTCAGAAGCAAGGTCAACTACCTTTGACCCTACAATAATTGAAGATATTAAAAATATGCTTGATGTGCATAATCCATTTGTGCAATCATTTCGAAGTGTTAGAGAACGTTTCACAGCAGAGGAACAATCTGGTCTTAAATTGAAACTTATTGGTGGTAGAGAATCTGATGGTAGAACCACTAATCTACCAACTGCAAGTGAAGTGGCAGCTCTTATTCTTGGTGATTTTGATGATGCTTTTGACACTAGGAATATCATTATTGAAGTGCGGTCTGGCGCATTGCAAAGGATAAGTGAGTCACATCCTTCGTATCTAGCGCTGCAATATCCTTTGTTATTTCCTTACGGAGAAGATGGCTTCAGGATTGGGATTAAACATAGTGATAAATCTCGGACTACTACATCAACTATAAGGGACAAACTGACGCTGCGAGAGTTTTTTGCATTTAGGATACAAGAACGACCATGCGAGTCAAAGATTCTTCTATCGTCTCGAAGGCTCTTTCAACAATTCTTGGTTGATGGATACACAATGTTCAAGTGTGAAAGGTTAAAGTTTGTTAGGTTTAATCAAGTACTCCTGAGAACAGATAAATTTAACAAACTCAAAGATGCAGCTACGAGGGGTGAAAAACGAGCCACTTCTGTTGGTCAGAGAATAGTGATGCCAACTTCTTTCACTGGGGGAGCTCAGTATATGATCCACAACTATCGAGATGCCATGGCTATTTGCAAGTGGCTTGGATATCCGGATCGGTTTATTACAATCACCTGCAACCCAAAGTGGATAGAGATAACCAGATATTTGAACTTGAGGTCACTGAAATCCGAAGATAGGCCGGATATCGTATGTCGTATCTTCAAGATCAAACTGGATCAAATAACCAAGGACATGAAAGAATTAGAAATTTTTGTCAAGACACGAGCAGGTGATATTCTTATAACACGCCGTATTTTTTAGAAAATAGGAATTTTTATTATTGAATCCCCATATGTATAAATTATCTAGATATATGTGTTATTATTGGATTTTAATTGCATCTGTGATTAATTTATTTGGTCTGATCTTTGAGAATATTTGCTTTTTTGTTAACTATTTAATAATTCATATTTATTACATTTTCTAACCAAACGATGAATAATTAAATTATAGTTTTTCTATCATCAATTAATTTTAATATGTTTTTTCCATGAAGTTATATACACGGTGGAGTTTCAAAAGCGGGGTTTGCCGTATGCTCATATCCTTCTTTTCCTAGACCGCGGCAGTAAACTTCCTGAAGCGGAAGATGTTGATCAAATTATTTCGGCAGAGATCCCAAATAAAGAAACTCATCCAAGGTTGTACGAATTGGTGACTCAACACATGATGCATGGTCCCTGCAGTTCTAAAACAGAGAGAGCATGTCTGAAGAAAGTAAAGTGTACTAAGGGCTTTCCTAAGAAGTACACTTAAAGAACTACTGTTGATGATGATGGTTACCCAATGTACAGGAGAAGAGATACGGGAAATGTAGTGGTTAAGAATGGTATCACGCTGGACAATAGATATGTTGTTTCATACAGTCCTCTGCTATTGATCAGATACCAATCTCACATTAACGTTGAGTGGTGCAATCAGTTCAAGTATCTTTTCAAGTGCATAAATAAGGGCCATGGTCGTGTGACGTTATCTATAACGGAACATAGAAAAGATGCAAGTGGAAAGGAAGAGATTGTTGATGAGATTAAAAACTACTACAACTGTAGATATATATCTCCATGTGAGGCTGTCTGGCATATACTTGCTTTGGATATACATTACAAGAATCCATCCGTACAACGCCTAAGTTTCCACCTAATTGATGAACAACCGGTGTACTATAACGATGATGACATGATCGATAGATTTGTTGTTGAAGAAGATGGGCGGGACTCGATGTTTCTTGCTTGGATGGAGTGCAATAAGAAATATCCTTATGCCAGAAAATTATCCTATACGGAATTCCCAACAAAATTTGTTTTGAATGGCACACCACGTATTTGGACTGTTAGACAACGTGGTATTAAAATTGGTAGGTTGGATTACATTCCTCCTGGTGTTGGAGAGGCATACTATTTTCCATTGATGCTACATCATTCTCAGGGCTCAACCTCACACGAAAATATACAAACAGTTAATAACGTTGTGTACCCAACTTTCAAGGATGCATGTTACTCTGTAGGATTGTTGGATGATGATAAGGAATACATTGATGGTATTATCGAGGCGAGTTATTGGGGTTTACCAACATTACTTAGGAAACTTTTTTCATCATTGCTACTGTCAGAAAGTATTTCAAGACCAGAATATGTTTGGGAAAAGACGTGGCAGTTTCTGGCGGATGACATCCTACAGAAACAATGCAAAAATCTTGGGATAGATGGTATTTATTATTTTTAAGTATTTCTTAGCACAAATAATTAATACATTTTTATCAAATGATTAATTAATTTTCTCATATAATTTAATGATGTCATTTTATTAATTGTTTAGGTATATAGGTAACTGATGAGCTATTGAAGAATTTTACTTTGATCGAGTTGGAAACGATTTTGCAAAGTAATGGAAAATCGCTCAAAAGCTTCGTTGATATGCCCATTCCCGATGATACTTTGATTAATGATGGAAATAACAAACTGATCCAGCAAGAACTTAATTTTGATAGATCCCTTCTGGAAGTTGAGCATCGCAAGCTTTGCTCATTATTAACTGATGAACATAAAGGAATCTATCATGAAATAATAAGTGCTACCTCATCAGTCAGGGGTGGCGTTTATTTTGTTTACGGATATGGTGGCACTGGTAAAACATTTATTTGGCGAACATTATCAGCAGCTTTACGATCTAAAGGAGAAATTGTTCTTAATGTTGCTTCAAGTGGTGTTGCGGCCCTTTTACTTCCTTCAGGCAGAACTGCACATTCAAGGTTCGGTATACCTATGACTATAACGGAAGATTCCATGTGTTCAATTACTTCTGGGACTGAATTAGCTGCTCTCATGGATCAGGAAAATCTAATCATTTGGGATGAGGCCCCCAATTATGAGTAGATTTTGTTTAGAATCTTTGCATAAGAGTTTAATATTTATTGCACCTGAGGAAAGAAAGAACCTACCATTTGGAGGTAAGGTTGTTGTTCTGGGTGGAGATTTCAGACAAATTCTTACAGTTATTCCAAAGGGCGGTCGAGAATATATTATTTATGCAAGTATATGCTCATCTCGATTATGGGAACACTGTAAAATCTTGAGATTGACGAAGAATATGAGGTTAACTATTGGACAATCATTGACCACTTCTGTTGCACAAGATATCAAAGAATTCTCAGAATGGATACTGAAAATTGGTGATGGTGACATTGGTACTGAGGTGGATGGTGAAACTTTGATTGATATACCGGAAGATATACTTTTACGAACCACGGGTGATCATGTTGCCGCTATTGTCGAGAGCACGTATCCATCTATTTTAGAAAACTTTGACAGTGACTCATTCTTTGATGAAAGAGCTATTCTTGCACCCACTAATAGCATTGTTGAAACAGTTAATGATTATGTGATGTCGACACTTCTAGGTGATGAAAGAGAATATCTTAGTTCCGATACGATTTGCAAAACATATGTCAATGGGGAGGCTCAGCATCAAGTGTACTCAACCGACATTCTTAATTCAATAAAGTGTTCAGGGATACCTAATCATATTTTAAAGTTGAAAATTGGTGTCCCAATTATGTTGATTCGAAACATGGACCAAGCAGCAGTTTTATGAAATGGTACAAGTTTGGTTGTTACACAACTTGGAGATCGTATTGTTGAAGTAAGGATTCTATCAGGCAACAATACTGGGAGCAAGGTATATATTCCATGAATGACATTGAGTCCCTCTGATAGTAGGGTGCCTTTCAAATTCTGAAGAAGACAATTTCCACTTATTGAATGATTGTAAACAAGAGTCAGGGGCAAACTCTTTCCAATGCTGGGTTATATTTGCCAAGACCAGTTTTCAGTCACGGTCAGCTTTATGTTGCGATATCTCGAGTTAAGGGTTGAAGATTCTTTGTTGCAACGAAGATGGCATCATTGTCAATAAGACATGTAATATAGTTTATAAGGAAGTCTTTCAGAATTTAAAAAGAAAAATAAATATTATTTTTCGTACGATTTTTTTACTTGCTTTATTCGGTATTATTCTTTGTGTAATTACTCGATATGCCGGCGTAACACGCGGGTTTCACACTAGTATATATATATATATATATATATATATAATTTGGATCATGTGGGAACACCCATATGATCTACTAGATTAGATTTATGGGGAAATTCCCATTTGATACACCATTTAAACCTCTAGTTGCCATATAATACATTAATATCTTTTTATTCCCATTTAAGTATAATATAGTTCATCTAAGTAAAAACATACTCTAAATTGACATAATTACCCTAATTGATAAAATAAAATTATTTACCAAAATAATTAAAAAAAAACTAATTCACATTATTATAAATATTAGGATTCTCAAACCGTGACATTCTTATCACCCACACACTGCACATACACCTCACGCTGTCACCACACTAAAAGGCGAAAAGAAATTGGCCGACTTGCTGGGCACTGTGTTGTTCTTCGGAGAAATTGCTTATGGCAGCGTATGATGTGTCCGTAATTGGCAGCGAAGATGGCCAATCGGAGGTCGCCTAAATCTCTAACGATAAAGGCATTCGTTTGTGGCGGTGTACGGAGCAGACAGCCAAGCCCGTTGTTGTCTCGTGGCAGCCGATTCCCGACGATTCTGGTGGCACGGGTTCGCGGCGGAGGTTCTTCTGGGTTCGTCCTCGGAAAATACACAGCGGCGTGTGACGGCGAATTTGCGACGAAGCTTGGTGACGACGAGGACTGAACGCGATTCACAATCGGGTTGTTTGTGACGTAGAGGCGGTTGCGTTGCTGGAGGATGAGGCGTCAGGTTGAGCCTCCGGCGGTGGAGACGGCCAAGCTCCGTTGCTGTTCTTTCAAGCGCAGTTCATCGGCGGCTCTTACTAAGACGTGGCTGGTCGACGAGACGATGAAGCTTTTATTTTGTTGCAGGTGTTTGCTAATGGCGGTAGGCGGCAATTCTTCACAGTGGAGAAGAAAGACAAAGCTAGGTCTTTGTTTTTGGGCCATGATTAGATTATTTGTACATGGGCCTTGGGCTCACCAGTTTTAAAGAATCACTCATTAAAAGTGATTGGGCCGATTGATGTTGAAAATCCCTGAATTGGGAAGCTTGGACTAAGATCTCTTAGTTTGGGTCACATTGAGAAAGGGCTTGATAATTATTAAGCTTAGGCATAAAATAATTAAGTCATAGGCACAATAGCATAAAGAAAAACATATATTTTTTTAGTTTAATTATTTTTGAAAAATACTTTAATTTATTTTAGTATGAAATTTTGCCATACAAGTATGTAATTATACAAATTAGTATGAAATATCCACAAATCAATATGATATAATCTGAGTTTTTATGATATAGTATGAAATTTCACGATATAGTCTGAAATTTCAGACGTAGTATGAAATTTGATGGTGTAGTATGAAACTCGATCAACGGCGACGGGCGACAATTTGACGACGTAGTATGAAACTCGATCAACGGCGACGAGCGACAATTTGACGATGTAGTATGTAATTCAATGATGTAGTATGAAATTCAATTAACGAGGTCGAGCGACAATTTGACGATGTATGTAATTCGATGATGTAGTATGAAATTTGACTAACGTTGACGCGCGACAATGATGTTGGGTAGTATGGAATTAATATGGAGTATTATGGTTTTGGCTGGATTAAATTTGAAACAAAAATAAAAAAATATAAAAACAAGAAAGAAATATGTTACTAAGGGTAAATTAGTACTCTTATATACTACTTTTGATTAAATGGGAAGTAGAAATTTAATTGGCTTATATGTAACAAAATATTTAACTATTGGTGCATATGGTCAATGCCCCTAGATTTATTATATGGATCAACCGCATTAATCATATAACTAATATAATTATTATAATAGGGAAGGATTTATATGTCATTATTCATACTATCCTAAAATAACATACAATTCCACATAAAAATACCTCTTTCCATATTATGTGTTTTCCATATCACAATTCCCTTGTTAGCATTGTATGTCACCATGAATCTTGTTTCTCTGCGTATTGTGAAATTTTCCATATTTTACCTATAAATAGCGAACTTTTTATTAGCACTTTGGTGCTTTTTTTTTTTTTTGGAAGTAACATGGTGCTGATTAATGAAGCAATATAATGTTATTTATAATGCTGAAACGCAATATAATGATATGTTTATGGATTGTAGTAATTCTTTAGATCTAATTGTGTTTGCCAATATATTGTACTTGTAATGCTAGTAATGTGAATTTGTGTTGCTGTTGTCGTATTTTGTTGTTTTATTGTACCCAGAAGTGTTGTAATTATTGAATTGTAATGCGATTTTTTCCCATGCAGGAATGCTCATTCAATGTTTGTAGAAGAATATATAGACAATATATTACAAACATAACAAGCACAAGAGGTGGTGGACTGACATCACCTAGTTCTAATTTCATTAAAGAAACAAATGGGTTGCTCTTGGGTCTACTGTTTGGCTTCTTAGACCATCTCCAGCGGTCTGCACTATTTTACAGTAAAATCTGCACTAAGATAGTGCAAAATCTGCACAACAACTCCAGCAGTTTGCACTAAATTTTGCACTAAAAAGAAATATTCCAGTATATTCTTTATTTCTAATTTTCTTTAATCTTATATTATTTTGTAAGGTATTATTAAATAAATAATACATTTTTAATTCAAAATTGGCAAAATAATACTTATTAAAAAGTTATTGTGTTTTTGGATAAACATTAAATAAATAATTTTATTAAATAAAGGAAAAATAAAAGATTACACATTTGATTAAATAAAAAACTAGAGAACGTAACAAATTCAAACATTATGAACTAAACATAATACATAATTGCACACTCAGGCTAAGATCATTCCGATAGTGTTGTTGGCCCTGGTGGATACCCTGCATCCTTCTTTCATATTTGTTGGGATACTGTCCAAGAAGATGTCATACAGGCTGTTTTAAATTTCTTTGATGGGAACAAAGTGCATCCTAGTTTCACAACACCACCATTATTCTTTTGCCAAAAATCCCTAACCCTACTGTGTGGGGAGATTTCAGACCAATCAGTTTGTGTAATGTCACTAACAAGCTTATCACTAAACTCCTCAATAATAGGCTATCTCCCCTCTTACCCTTCCTTATAGCTCCTAACCAGAGTGGTTTTGTCAAAGATAGGTGGATTGGGGAAAATATCATGATGGCTCAGGAAATGCTACACTCTATAGATGTTCGAAGAACTAATGTTAATGTTGCTCTCAAACTGGACATGGGTACAATGGCTTTTCCTTTATCAGTTTTGCCAATTTTAGGTTTTCCTGAAAGATGGATTGAATTCATTGCAATATGCATTGAGAACTGCAGTATTTCTGTTCTAATTAATGGAGAACCCTCAGCTTTCTTCAAATCCTATAGGGGTCTTAGGCAAGGGGACCCCCTCTCTCCCACTTTGTTTGTCATAGCTGCTGATTATCTTTCCGGGGAATAAATAATTTGTTCTTTGATCACCCCAGCATGTATTTTTACTGTAGGAAAGGGTCCCCAGTTACACATCTTTCCTATGCTGATGATATCATTATCTTTACAAATGGGAGGGAAAAGGTCTTAAATGGTTAGTAGATTTTCTTGCTTACTATACCTCTATTTCTGGCCAAACTCTTAACCAGTCTAAAAGCAGTTTTATCATTAGCAATAAATGTAGACCTCAAACTGTGTCAAAAATTCAAAAGATCACTGGTTTTAAGCCTGCTCATTTACAAATCACTTACTTGGGTGCTCCATTGTTTAAGGGAAAGCTGAAAAAAGATCTTTTTATTTCTTTGATATAAAAATTCCAGGGTAAGGTTTTAGGTTGGGCAAATAGACTGTTATCTCATGGGGGCAGGCTACTCCTTATTAAAAGTGTTCTTGCTTCCCAAACTATTCACCTTTTTCATGTTATACAACCTCCTAGGAATGTTGTTCACATACTAGAGCAAATCATGGCTTCTTTTTTTCTGGGGTTCTTATGGTAGTGAAAATAAAACACATTAGATCTCTTGGGATCAGGCTTGTAGGACCACTGGAGAGGGTGGGATTGGTTTGAGAAAAATCTCGGACAGTATCTAGGCATACTCCATTAAATTATGGTGGAGGTTTAGAAAGCAAAGCTCCCTTTGGGCAAATTTTTTGAGAGAAAGATACTGCAAACAAAAATTCCCTGGTTTGTACCTATCTCTATTCATGATAGTCATTGTTGGAAAAGAATTCATAAAGTGAGGGATTTGGCACAAAAACAGCTTTTCTGGACTCTTGGTGATGGTAACATAAGTTTTTGGCATGAACATTGGGTAGGGGATGGTCCTTTAACTTCCTACATTACAGGTGATCATGAAAGAATAGAAGCTATTAAAGTTAAAAGTTTCTGGTCAGAGGGTTCTTGGAATTTTCAGAAGCTATGTACTGTACTACCTATTCGGTTTGCTCATTGGATTTGTTCTGTTCCTATTGATTATGGGAAATTGGATAAAATGGTTTGGAAAGCTTCTTCCACTGGCTCTTTCTCTACTACCTCAGCATGGTCCTGTATAGTGGAGCCCCACATTAAGCAGAAAACATTTGAGCTCCTTTGGAACAAATTTATTACACCAACAATTTATGTGTTCTTATGGAGATTGGTGCAGGATATGGTTTTGGTGGATTCAAAACTTCAGTAAAGAGGATTTCACATGGTTTCAAGATGTTGTTGTGGTGACATGACAGGTAACCTGGATCCTCTAGCTTCTTCAGATTTCAAAACTAAAAACACTGAGCATTATTTTTTAAAAATGATATTAGTTCTAAATTATGGGATCTTTGCAAAATTATTA
Organism: Phtheirospermum japonicum; assembly: GCA_014905375.1. Classification (NCBI taxonomy): domain Eukaryota; kingdom Viridiplantae; phylum Streptophyta; class Magnoliopsida; order Lamiales; family Orobanchaceae; genus Phtheirospermum; species Phtheirospermum japonicum. The sequence goes on along the minus strand of BMAC01000262.1, from coordinate 1,134,203 downwards.
AATTTGGAACCGCCTCAATCAGTAAATGTGAGATTAGTTTTGAATTTCTGGGCTAATTCTTTCTCTTTTGCACAAAATACACATTTAAGTGTGTTAGTGCCTTGTTTGGTTCTTTGGTTCATTTGGATTGCGAGGAATAATGCAAAATACCGAGGTATAAAATCTAATTTTGAAAATACTCGGGGCCAAATATATAACTATATTTCTTGTGTGGCCAACCGATTTGATTGTGGAGTGTGGAAGGGGGTAAGACATCTGGCTAGTGTTTTTAAGGTACAGGTTTCTGAACCAAAGGCTCGGCCACGGTCCATTATGGTGCGCTGGTGAGCCGAACTTTTGTGTTCCTTTCAAAATTAATTACCGGTTAACCAGTACGGGTCTTTGTTTGAAAAGAGTTTAAGTTCGCCCGCAAGAGAACGGGGTCACTTATAGACTAGTGAGTTAACTCGAATCGATCTCTCGCGGAATGGGAATCGGAATTAATGATGTTTATTATACTAATATCACAATTTTATCTAAAAAAACGCGAACACATGGGTTTTGATTGAGATGATTTAGTTTCAATAATTTAAACAAAAATGAGAACTTCTTGTCTCGAGGGTGTCAACCTCTCGACAAGAGATAGCAAAAGGTGTGAACCAAATAAGAGCCTTTCCTAATTGTACCAACTATCATAAACATGCTTTTGATGAATAATGCTTCAACGGTGACAACCAAATTATATTAAGGGATAGCTATATTTCAAAACACGATATCATGAAATCCAACCTCACGTATTTCAAAAAACTGTCAATAGAATCCCCAAAAGCAATTGTTCATTCTATCATCAACAATCTCAAACATAATAGCATAAATTCCAAACACCAACACTTAAACAAACGATCAACGAAACATTATCCACGTATTCCAAAACTATTCTAAACAAATACCAAATCAACCACTACGAAAACAATTCAGAGTTACGAGTTCAGAAGTTACTAATCGTTGAACTACTTTCAACGAGTGAAGATGATGAACGAAAGTACTCTGAAAGCTGCGTAGAGTTCCAAGGATTATAACGACCCCAGAACCTTAGCCACGAGCGAAAGTTGCTGCGAACTCAACCTTGATACGGCGTTGCACGGATTTATATGAGAGGTGTGAGAGATGTGTCAAATCTCTCAACCTTTTGGGTGTTGTGTGATTCTCTAACCTTCTTCTTCAGCCTCCAAAGCCGAATTCTGTCAACCCTAGCTGCCTCCCCCATTTTTAAACACTCTCCAGCCATTTCGTAACTGAAATTCTTCAGAAATCTGCTGGCATAAAGTTCTTGTCCGATCGGACGAAGGTATTGTCCGATCGGACAAATGCCACTGTCCGCTGCTTCGATCGGTGTGCTAGTTTGCTCGGTCGGTATGCACGTTATCAAATAGTCCAATCAGAAATATGCAATGTCCGATCGGTGATTGTCCTTATGGGCTACTTTTGAGCGTCTCTCCTTCTATCTTTATGCCTTGGATCCGCCGGACGCTCTAGCTGTATGAGAAAATCACAGAATTATTCTCGAATGGACCAATTATTGATCAATAAGTCGGAAAGTTAAGTAAAGAGACGAAAAATGCAAAACGATGCAATTCAACCCAGTCTTAACCCGAAAAAGAGAACAAAAAAACTAAAATAAGACTCAATTATGTACAGATTCGTAACAAAAATGTACAAATCAACCACCCCATGCTTAATTGGTTTGTTCGTCCTCGAACAAACGAAAGAATCAAAATCAAGAGAAGTGACGATAGTAAGAGCTTATAGCCATGTTGTGCATATAGCTTAGTTTTGAAATTATAAACACTTTTGTCGAAAACCATGAAGCTAACTCGTATTACTGTTTCACCTTGAAATCTAAAGAATGCGTCCTCTCAAAAGGGAAATATGTAATGGTGCACTCATTTTCTCGTGTTTTTCAAAAGGTAAGTGTATACGCTCAAATCAACATAAACATGCATTCAACGACTCGTGAAAATTAAAGACTCTTTCATCGCATAAGTGAGCACATTCAATCAAGAATCGGATTAGAACTTTTAAGGGTTGTAGTGTAGGCTCTTTGGTAAGGTATGTCATATATAAAGATGTGTGGCTAGCTTGCGAACGAATGCAATCAATAACTCACTCATTCTTAACTTAAAGCATAGAGCATAATTCGCTCCTCATCTTTCTCAAACAACCATATACCATTATTTTCTTAGCCTTTCATTTCTAAGGCTATTTCTAACCCCCAAGACCCTAATATTAGCCCTTTATAAATAGGCTTTATATTTATATCTATATATTTTTATTATTATTATTATTATTATTATTATTATTATTATTATTATTATTATTATTATTATTATTATATTTTTATTTATTTTTTTATCTAGATGCTCTTATGAACTTAAGCACCCCTTTTTTTTTTATATACCCCACTGATCTTTACCCTTCGATTGCCATACCCAATGATCAGATAAAACTCTCATCTTACAAATTTTTCGAAATAAGAGCTACAATAATGCTCGTGGCTATCAAAGAGATGGAATAAAAGCTCGAGGAGGCTTATTTGGGATTTTTAGTGGTTTTTATTTATTGATAAGGCTGAATTTGGGTTTTATATGTGCCTATCGTCATTTTCAAAATCTAATGTACTCATCCGATTAAGAGACTTCTCAAAAACACTTATCGAATCACAACATGAAATGTTGATAAACACACAAGGCTTCTCACAAGGTTTAATTCAAACTTTTGAAAACGAGGTGACTTGAGTTTTTAGAGTTTTGCAAAAATGGTAACGACTAAATGTTGTTTTAAATAATTATATATAAGTATTATTTGAAAATCTTGCACTAAAACAATGCTCAAAAGACTCTGATCATCATGTCACATAACAAATGATTCTGACAGGCATGCCAATACAAACACAAATAATCATGGGCAAATAATCAACAAAGGTTGACATCAATGGTTGACTAGAATTATGGTACGAGTTTGTGACCAAGTTACTCAGATTGGTTTAAATTTAAGCATGCATGGACTCAAATCGATCACCCGAGGACAGTGCATTTCTCCGATCGGTCATAGAGCTAGACCGATCGGACTAGAGTCCAGTAGGTACTTTCCGATCGGTCACTTCTGTGTTACTGACCGGACGAGCCTGTCCCCTCCCCCTATCAAGAAAATTCAGCAATCTCCTGGTTGCTAAAACACGAACATGAATCATAGGGAATTGAAAAATGTCAAGAACCCAACGCATGCAAATGAATAAACCACAAGTTAACCAAAGTCATCACCATGCAAACATAAAAGGAAATAATGTTACAATAACCCGAATAAATATCAAATATCCTAGAAAGCGATAAAAGTAGGAAAGAGTGGTGATACAGCTGGGGCATGGGCCCGCTTATTGGTTCATGTCTTCCGGAGGCGGAGGTGGGTAGCGGTGCTCGAGACGGAAAAGGTGCTCGTCAATTTGAATGGGGTATCCATGATTCTCCTCGACACTTCCGGACAATCGGGCAAAATGTTGAGAAATTTCCGCCCAGTTGTTGCCCAATGTCGTCAACGTGCTCCGGAAATAGCGGGCCTCCTCCCGCGCAGCCCAAGCGTCTTGGCGAGCGTTGCGCGCGTGCTCTTCTTGATGAAGGCTCAATTGCCTCATTTGATCCATCATGCGCGCTTGAAAATCCTGCTGCTGCTGCCATTGCTCGTCCGAGAAATAAACGCCGTCTCCATAGTCACCATGGTCATAAGTTCGGGAACCGGTGTTCCCATTTCCTCCAGTGTCCTCGTTCATGGTTTCCTCCCCATTGTTCTCCTCATCATCCGCATTCTCATCCTCTTCATCCTCAATTTCATCATCATCATCATCGTTGTTAGAATCCTCGACTACTTCGGCTCTCAACCTCTCCCGGTCCGACATGAATGTCGGAATAGCAACGTTCTGCCCATTGTTCATTCGGCTCTCGACCAACATCGCCACACTCGGGTACACGATGTCGTCGTCATATGGTTCGCAACCGTGGTGTCGTGCGAGCTCCATGATAAAGGCTCCCAAGGTGAGCTTTGCCATTTTCTTCTCCCTCACTTGCTAGACGTTCTCGATTGCGGCTGTCAAGAGTGGGTAAATTTTTGCATTGCCGAGATGGTACGCAATCCACAATGCTCTTAATTCGGAAGAATAGATTCTTGTGGCATCCTCCTTCCCCAAGAAGACTTGCATGAAAAACTTGTACGTTAGATAGACGGCGTTGGATCGTAAAGAGGTCGAGTTGAAACGGCACCCGAGTTCTAATGGTGCTCCTGAGAGTTTGTGCCACCAATTGTTTTTGTTGTATTCGTCGATTTCGAATCCCGGGCGTGGTTTTTTTCGGCTATCGACCCCAAAAATTTCTTCTAAATCCCCCGCCGTAGTGTGGAATGTTTGGTTCCGGAAACAGCACTCGAAGCTCCCATCGGCTAACGTTTGAAACGTCATAAAGAACTCGAGCATAAGGGTGCGATGTCCGGGTTGATTAACACCGGCCCACTTGATTAATTGGAGGGCTTCGATGCCCTTGATAAACTTGGTCGCCGTCTTATCCCCCGTGTTAGCCTTTTCCTCCCAGAATTCGAGGTTGATGAAACGAGGATGATAGACATCCCTTTTAACGAGGACTTGTAGAGTGTAACCCCACGTTCGTCCTTGAGGTCGAAGGGGGCTATTCCACCCCGGGTGTTGCTCGGGCCCGTGCTTGAAGTTTTTCCACGTTTCTGATGATTTTCGGGTGCCATAGCTGATGCAAAGTCTCACAAATAACAACCGAGCTTCTCACAGACCTTTCTTTGAACACGTAGTGTGCTTCTTAAGAACTCAACAAATTCAAGCTAAACTTGAACTAACCCAACTCCAATTCCCACAACACCTGCAATTCAATCTCCCAAACAGTTTAAGAAGGTCAGGTTAAAGCTATTATACCTTGAGTTTTAAATTTAGAACCGGTGGGAAGGCTTGGTGCGATTTGGGAGCGTTGTTCTTGATTCCCAAAATCTCCGGCCGGAAACAATTGGGTGTGTTTAAGTCACCGATCGAATGCGTTGTTACCCTTGAATTTTCGAGTGGTGAAGTTGCAAGTGATGAATTGTGAATTTTCGCTCTGCAAGGAAGAAGAAGATTTGAGTTTAAAGTGAAAAGATGCGTCTGAAATAACAGACTTTTTATAAATTGGGCCGTCGTCCGATCGGTATGTTCTGTGATCCAATCGGACTGGAGTCCAGTGGGCTCTGTGCGATCGGTCTAGATGCTTGACAGGTCGGACCGCGGTCCAGTGAGTTATGTGCGGTCGGTTGAAGTGCTTGACCGGCCGGTCTGCACTGTTCGCCATTTTTTTTTAATTATTATTATAGCGATGTCCTGCAAGAATTCAAAAATGAAAATCAAGTATGAGCCATTCAATTCATAAAATAACTCGTTTATTCAATAATTCGAGCGAAGATGCTCTTTTATTTAAGGCAATAACTTTAACCCCCCCCAAACATCATTCATTCATAAAAATAAACTCTCGCGGTCAATAGCCTATCGGACTACTTAGGCGATGGAATATGTGCATAGGCCAGGTCGTACAAATCCTTAACATCTTCCTCAAGTTCAATGATTCTCCTTTTGAGACGCATTATCTCGGCATCCGCCTCATCCAGGATGTCGTGGAGACGCTCAATGTTCTTGCTATAAGCAAGTTCTTTAACAAGGCATTCATGGAGGTCGTTCTGCAACTTATGGATTTGTTGGAGGTATTCCTCCGCTTCTTCTTCAAGCTTTTTGATCATGTCTTCGTGCTTTTTCCTCGACACCCATCCATAAGCATTGTTATTGTGGTGATTCATGTTTTCTCAGTTGATGCTTGCAAATATCAAAGAGGAGAAGGGAATTTGGTGTGGAATTAAGAGTTCAGGGGTGCGGGTTTATATAGTATTTGAGGAGGTAGGTTAGAGGATTTCAGAATCAAATCAAATCAAGAGGAGGGGAAAGAAAATATACACTCAATCATAATAAAATAAACCCCCCAAATTAAAGATCCTTCTTACCTTAGAAGATATTATCAGAATATCTTACCCACTTGGCCTCCTTTGCATGGTCATAACTTTCCTGAAATAGTCTCCCGTACGGACTGTCCGATCGGTGTCAATTCTTGTCCGATCGGACACCCCCACTTGGAGTCGTCCGACCGGTTATCAATAGGTCACCGACCGGTCAGTTCTGGAAATTCGTAATTCGCTCGTTCAACCTGCAGTGGCACCTGCCAAATATTCTACCAAACAAATAAATACAAATATATACATTAAAGTAGAAAAATATACAAGAAGAGCTTGGGTTACCTCCCAAGAAGTGCAACGTTTAACGTCTTATGCTTGACGATACCTCAGACGTGCTTCAACTTTCTTGAGAGGGATCATTGAGTATCACCACTTTGTGGTCTTTCTGTGAGATAGGTCCCCCATGATACATTTTCACACGATGGCCATTAACTTGGAAAGTGGAGTTACTCTTTTCATCAAGAAAAGTCACGGCTCCATATTCGTTTATGTCGGTAATCAAGAATGGACCGCTCCATTTTGATCTCAATTTCCCTAGGAATAGTTTGAAGCGAGAGTTAAAAGGCAAAGCTAACTTACCGACTTCCAAGCTTTTGGGGACGAGTTTTTTATCATGTGCTTCCTTCATTTTCCGTTTGCTCGCCCATGCTGTCTCATATGAGTCGTTGCGAATTTCTTCCAGTTCGCTTAGCTCAAGCTTCCTATACCCTCCGGTCTCATTCAAATCAAGGTTCAATGTGCGAATTGCCCACTCCGCTCGATGCTCCAACTCAACGTGAAGGTGGCACACTTTTCCATAAACCAACCGAAATGGGATCATGCCCAACACCGTTTTGTAGGCTGTACGGTAAGCCCACAGTGCATCAATTAGTTTTGCTGCCCAGTCCTTACGGTTCAGTTTTATGGTTTTTTCCAAGATACCCTTGATTTTCCGGTTGCTTGTCTCTACTTTCCCCGAGGTTTGTGGATGATAAGGGGTTGCCACCTTGTGACGCACCCCATACTTGCTCAGCAGTCGATTAAAGGCCCTATTGCAAAAGTGGTTACCCCCGTCGCTTATGATCGCTCTCGGCATTCCGAATCGGCTAAAGATGTTCTCCTGGATGAATTTAAGGACAATCTCGGAGTTAGCTCTCCTTGTGGGAATTGCTTCCACCCATTTTGACACGTAATCGACTCCTACGAGTATGTACTCGTACTCTCCACTCCTCAGAAAAGGACCCATGAAATCGATGCCCCAAATATCAAAGATCTCGATCACTTTATTGGGCACCAAGGGCATCTCGTCCTTCTTCCCTATTGCTCCTGAACGTTGGCACCTATCGCATGTTTTGCAATATTGGTATGCGTCGGCAAAAAGTGAGGGCTAGTAAAATCCGGCTTGGAGGACTTTGAAGGCTGTTTTCTGGCTTCCGAAGTGTCCTCCCTCGTCATGGCAAAATCTTAGCACACCAATCTTTTCTTCATCCGGTATGTATCTCCGAAAAAGCCCATCCTTGCAACGTTTGTAGAGATAAGGATCATCCCAAAAGAAACTCCTACATTTAAACAAGAATCTCTTTCTTTCTTGTGAAGAAAGGTGGTTAGGTATAATCTTACAAACAAGGAAATTCACCAAATCAGCATACCATGGTTCATTTATTTCTTCGACGGCATGTGCGCTTTCGTAAGGGAACACATCATCCACAAACTCGTCTTTATTCGGCTCTCCTTCCACTAGCATACGGGACAGGTGATCAGCAATTACATTTTCGCTCCCTTTTCTGTCCTTAATTTCGACGTCGAATTCTTTCAAGGGAAGAGTCCAACGAATCAATCGAGGTTTGCTTTTCATTTTGGCGAATAAATGACGAAGTGCTGCATGATCAGTGTGCACGATGACTTTGGAGCCGACGATGTAAGAACGGAACTTATCCAAAGAGAAGACAACCGCAAATAGCTCTCGTTCTGTAGTAGTGTAATTGCGTTGGGCGCTATTCAACATATAACTGGCATAATAGACGACCCTCAGCATTTTTTCTACTCGTTGGCCCAAGACTGCCCCGACTGCTTTCGTTTGAAGCATCACACATAATCTCGAAAGGAAGAGACCAATCTGGTGCTACTACCACTGGTGCTTGTGTCAATTTTTCTTTCAAAATGTTAAAGGCACTGAGACACTCACCATTGAATTCAAAGGGCACATCCTTCCCAAGCAATTAACATAATGGGCGACAGATATTTGAAAAATCTTTAATGAAGCGTCTGTAAAAATTCGCATGTCCCAAAAAGCTCCTAACTCCTTTAACATCCCTCGTGGGTGGAAGAGTTTGAATAACGTTTATCTTTGCCTTATCCACTTCCAACCCCTTACTTGAAACCACATGTCCTAACACAATCCCGCTTTTCACCATGAAGTTTGACTTCTCCTAACTCAAGGTTAAATATGATTCAACACAACGCTCAAGCACTTTTGTTAAGTTTTTCAAACAATGAGAAAAAGAAGAGCCAAATACCGAGAAGTCATCCATAAAGACTTTGAGAAAGTCGTCGATGAATTCGGTGAAGATGGAGATCGTACATCTTTGAAAGGTTGCGGGGGCATTGCACAGGACAAAGGGCATTCTCCGGTAAGAAAATGTGCCAAAGGGGCACGTGAATGTGGTCTTTTTCTGATCTTCTGGAGCTATTGCAATTCGGTAGTAGCCGGAAAGTCCGTCTAGAAAATAATAGTATTCATGCCCTGCTAGCTTGTCGAGCAATTGGTCCATGAATGGGAGCGGGAAGTGATCTTTCCTCGTCGCCGCATTGAGCTTCCAATAGTCAATGCACATGCGCCACCTGGTGGTTAGGCGTGTCAGGACGATTTCCCCCTTTTCATTCTCCAATATCGTGATGCCGCCCTTCTTTGGGACAACGTGGACCGGGCTTACCCACTCGCTATCGAAAACAGCATATATAATCCCTTCTTCGATTAGCTTGAAGATCTCTTTCTTGACTACCTCTTTAAGCGTAGGATTCAAACGTCACTGCCCCTCTTGTATCGGTTTCTCTCCTTCTTCTAGATCGATCCAGTGCATGCATGTGACCGGACTTATCCCCTCGATGTCACCGATACTCCATCCTATCGCTTGCTTGTATTTTTTAAGAACCTCGATAAGTTCTCTTTCTTCATGTTCCACCAATTCCGCAAAGATAATTACGGGTTTCCTCTCGTTAGACTCAAGAAACACGTACTTGAGATGGCTTGGAAGCGGTTTTAGTTCCAAAGTGGGTCTAATGGGTGACTCGATCATGGGTTCTTCATTAATTTCGAAAAGAGTGACCACCCCCTCCCCGTTTAAATCAAGCTCATCGTCCTCGGCGTCATAGTTCTCAACTGGTATAACACCAAACAATTCACTCACACATTGGTCCACCGAATCAAGGTAAGAGCAATCGGGACCAATCATTGGTGATGGAATATTTTGTATATCTTTGAGTGAGAACATCACTGATTCCCCAAGTACGGAGAGTGTCATCTTTCCTCTTCCCACATCGATCAACATGTGCGATGTTGCCATGAAAGGTCTGCCCAATAGAATAGTGTGCTCCTTGCTTGTCGCATCCACTTCTCCAACATCCAGGATTACAAAGTCCACGGGGACTACCAATGATCCAACCTCTACTAGAACGTCCTCGACCACTCCTAACGGATATCGTAATGAACGATCAGCCAATTGAAGTCGTAAGCTCGTTGGCTTCATTCTCCCAAGGTTGAATTGCTTATACAGGGAAAAGGGCATCAAGTTGATCCCGCCCCTAAGTCAAGCATTCCACGCGCTTTTTGCCCATCTCCAAGGGTTATCGTAATGCAGAAACTCCCTGGGTCCTTTGCCTTCGGTGGCAGCGTATGGTGGAGAATTGTGCTCACTTCCTTGGATAAAACCATTCGTTCATTTCCTTCCATTTTCCTCTCCTTAGATGAAAGTTCTTTAAAAAACTTAACATAGGCCGGCATAGCCTTGTTCATGTCGAAAAGTGGAAGGTTCACGTTCACGTCCTTCAGCATATTGTAAAGTTCCATGAACTTTTTGCTCTCTTTTGTTGGTTTGAGATGATTGGGAAACGGTACGGCGTCCTTTATTACTCGTTGTGGTCTTTGTTCCTCTTTAGCTCTCTTGTCCGGCCAGTCAGTCTTACTTGTCCTGTCGGTAGAAACCTCCTGCCCTCTACTCCGGTCGGACTCTTGGTTGGTGTGGTCAGACAAAACCTTCTGGACTCCAGTCCGACCGGTCATCTTGATAGTCCGATCGGTCAAGCCCTTGGCTGCGTTTTTCTGATTTGCTTCGGCACGTTTCGGTTGAAAAGTTCCCGTCAATGATCCCAGAACATATGGGTTACTTGATTTATGAATTTTACCCACTGTTCCTCCTTCACCATTTAAACTTGGCTCTTGTTCATCTCGTCTATCCACTGTCTTCTCGTCTTCGGGGTCTTCCCTCTCGACTTCTCATACTCCGTTATCGACTTGCTTCCCTCCTCGCAACACATGCACCACCATTGATTGCTCGGGTTGGCTAGGTAGCTTTCCCGGATCACTTGTTGTTTTTGCCATAGAAGTCGAGAGTTGTCCTATCATCATCTCCAACTTCTCTAGTTGCTTCCTCGTTCGCTTGCCCTCCTCGATTATGCAAAGCGTTTCCTCCGGATTACGTAGAGTCTCATACTCCGGTTGTTGTCGCCATAATCTTAGTTCATCATCAGAGTTGATCGAGAGTGGCATTTGCTGCTGTTGCGGTACTTGTGAATATTGTTGTTGTGGACTTTGTTGGTATTGCTTCTGTGGCGATTGTTGATATGGTTGTTGTGGTTCTTGATACTGTTTTAGAGGGAATTGAGAATAGTTGCCTTGCCCCTTATTTTGATAAGAGTTTTGGGCACTCGGTTCTCCTTGGCTCTTGTTTGGAAATGGTCGTAAGTCTGATTGCTTGGGGTTGGGCACGTAATTCGAGTTATTTGGAACGTAACTCGAACTTGAGTTGTATTGTCCAGTAAATTCCTTCCCTTACTTGCTATTGGGTTGATAATTTTAGACCGCATTCACCTCCCCCTCCTCTTCGTCATCGAACACAACGCCACAAGTGTCCATTTCATGTCCCACTGCTCCACATTTTTCGCACATCAAAGGCGGAGGTGTCGAAGGTTCCTCCTCTCCCTTTATTTTACTTGTTAATAATGCGACTTGCTTTGTTAGCTCCTCGATTTGGATTGTTGGGACTTTGTACTTCCTCGGTCGGAAGCTCGTTTGTTGCGATTTTTCGCTCATGTGCTCGAATAAGTCCCAAGCCTCCGTGGCGGTCAATTCCCCAAAATCTCCGGCTTTCACCTCTACTTGCTGTTTGTAAACCGGAAATAGCCCTTCATGGAAGTAATTATTGACCATCTCGGTGCTATTGTTGTGGTGTGGACATTTTTGTAAGAGTCCTTTATATCGCTCCCATGCATCGTAGAACGATCCCCCCTCTATTTATTCGAAGTTTGTGATCTCTCTTCGCAATTTGGTAGTTGTTTGTGCGGAGTAGAACCTACTCACAAACTTCTTATACACCATCTCCCAATTAGTCAAAGAATTGGGTTGCAACGACAAAAGCCAATGCTTCGATTTGTCCTTCAAAGTCGTAGGGAAACATTTCATCCTCAATTGATCCTCATGTAGTCCACGATGCGGAATTTTGCCTACCACGAGATAAAATTCCCGAATGAAATTTAGTGGGTCTTCATTGGGCATGCCGTGAAAGGTAGGAAGTTGGTTTACGCTGCCCACTTTCAAATCATAGTCTCTAGCCGCGGGGCCTAAGACTATTGCACTGCTATATGATCCAATCGTGTGGAAAAGGAGATCTCCTTGACGACGTTCATTAGGATATCGGGGCCCTCTTCTTCCTCCGAAGTTAGCTTGTGCGCCAAAGTTTCTTTCCTCTCCATACTCCTCGTAATACCGATAATCACGCTCCTCCTCGTAATTTCCACGATCATCATATCCATCGTTTTGCAAATTCTCCCTCTGCCAAGCACTGAATGGACGTCCCTCCCTCCTATTTTGATTTTGGTTCTGTTCTCATTCGAAGTTCTCATGCCTTTGGTGGTTTCTTTGGTTATTTTGGGGCTCGGGCCCGCCATGACCACCATTGTTATGCTCGAACTCTCTATTTGCTCGATTGTTGTAAGCTCGAGCCTCTTCTCGGTTCCGAAATCATTGAGGAGGTTGTTGGTAAGTAGGGTTCTCTTGCATCATGATTTGATGATCGCCCCTCGGTTATTGTTCCCCGTTGTTTGCTTGGTTTGGCTCTCTTGGTTCTTCGTTATGGAGTAGATGTGGATTTATTGGTTCTTCGTCTTCATTATTATCCATTTGCTCTTGTACGTGCACATCGTCAATGGGTGGCACTCCATATGGATAATCGCGAGGAGGGGTTTGGGTGTTTCGTCCCCTCCCTCGTCCACCATTCACTCCTCCTCGTGCTCTTAAAGGTAGATTCTCTGCCATGTTGGTTGAACTTTCTTCCAAAAGATTCCCTTCGGTCGAAGGAAATAGTTGTCTTGGTCTCGACACGCATTCGATGCCATTGATGAATGGGGTCAATTCTCCTCTAAGGCTTCGTCGACCTTGCATCAACAACAAACAATCACCACATCGAGTGGCAAACAATAAACATTATATAATTTACGACTCATAAACAATAACACAAATAAACATCATTAATACCTTTTCCATTCCCCGACAACGGCGCCAAATTTTGAGTCGAACTTTTGTGTTCCTTTCAAAATTAATTACCTGTTAACCAGTACGCGTCTACATTTGAAAAGAGTTTAAGTTCGCTCGCAAGAGAACGGGGTCACTTGTAGACTAGTGAGTTAACTCGGATCGATCTCTCGAGGAATGGGAATCGGAATTAACGATTTTTATTATACTAATATCACAATTTATCTAAAAACACGCGAACACATAGGTTTTGATTGAGATGATTTAGTTTCAATAATTTAAACAAAAATGAGAACTTCTTGTCTCGAGGGTGTCAACCTCTCGACAAGAGATAACAAAAGGTGTGAACCAAATAAGAGCATTTCCTAATTGTACCAACTATCATAAACATGCTTTTGACGAATAATGCTTCAATGGTGACAACCAAATTATATTAACGGATAGCTATATTTCAAAACACGATATCATGAAATCCAACCTCACGTATTTCAACAAACTGTCAATAGAATCCCTAAAAGCAATTGTTCATTCTATCATCAATAATCTCAAACATAATAGCATAAATTCCAAACACCAACACTTAAACAAACGATCAACGAAACATTATCCACGTATTCTCAAACTATTCTAAACAAGTTCCAAATCAACCACTACGAAAACAATTTAAAGTTACGAGTTCAGAAGTTACTAATCGTTGAACTACTTTCAACGAGTGAAGATGATGAACGAAAGCACTCCGAAAGCTGCGTAGAGTCCCAAGGATTGTCACGACCCCAGAACCTTAGCCACGAGCGGAAGTTGCTGCGAACTCAACCTTGATACGGCGTTGCACGGATTTATATGAGAGGTGTGAGAGATGTGTCAAATCTCTCAACCTTTTGGGTGTTGTATGATTCTCTAACCTTCAGCCTCCAAAGCCGAATTCTGTCAACCCTAGCTGCCTCCCCCGTTTTTAAACACTCTCCATCCGTTTCATAACTGAAATTCTTCAGAAATCTGCTGGCGTAACGTTCTTGTCCGATCGGACGAAGGTATTGTCCGATCGGGCAAATGCCACTGTCTGCTGCTTCGATCGGTGTGCTGGTTTGCTCGGCCGGTGTGCACGTCATCCAATAGTCCGATCAGAAATATGCACTGTCCGATCGGTGATTGTCCTTATGGGCTACTTTTGAGCGTCTCTTCTTCTATCTTTATGCCTTGGATCCGCCGGATGCTCTAGCTGTATGAGAAAATCACAGAATTATTCTCGAATGGACCAATTATTGATCAATAAGTCGGAAAGTTAAGTAAAGAGACGAAGAATGCAAAATGATGCAATTCAACCCAGTCTTAACCCGAAAAAGAGAATAAAAAGACTAAAATAAGACTCAATTATGTACAGATTCGTAAGAAAAACGTACGAATCAGCTGGTCCAAGCCAGAAGAGGGTTGCATCAAATTAAACACAGACTGGTCGGTTCAAGAGGCACAAGCGGGTGGAGGTGGACTGATTCGTAGCTCAAATGGAGATGTACTAAAGGCTTTTTCAATATCCTTCCAAGATCAAAGTAGCATTGAAGCTGAGGCTCTGGCGCTGGCATTTGGATTGGAGCTTCTAGCAGATTTTTCAGCTAAGTCTTGGTGGATAGAGTTGGATGCTCAAGTGTTGTTGCTTTTACAGAAACCGGACTAGCGGGGACATTGGACTTTGCAGCACACTCTAATGAAGATTCGGGATTTCTGCTTGGGTCGTGAAGTTCGTTTTACACATATATTTCGTGAAGGTAATAAACCGGCCGACTTTCTTGCAGATTTAGGGTGCTGGGAACAACATGATGTCATATATAATTACGAGACGTTACCGAAAATTTGTAAAAATCTATGTAGGATGGGTTATCTTGGTTTAACGTCCTTCCGTATTAAATAAGGTTTTTCACCAAGTTGTAAGTTTGAATAGGTCTTGTAGGACGTTACGGGGTTTTGGTATTTTTTTCCCCTCAAAAAATACCGTTGTATTTCCTTTTGTAATTCTGACGGTTGTTAACACGTCTCATATATAAAAGTCCACCCCTCGGGTGTTTTATAAAAAAAACTAAAAATAAATACTATATATTATATACATATATATTATAATTATATTTATGTATATATATTATAAATAATAATTAATATTTAATAATATATAGATTATTAATAATAATATATATTAATAAAATATAAAAAAAATAATAAATGTTATCTATACTACTATATTATTATTATATACGAAAATTGAGATGAGCTTCCCATGAGCTGACATGTGTCAGTAGCTAATTGATCACTTTTTAACTATATTATATTGAATGTTGGTTGAGTATGGGTTTATGAATAAATCTGTTGGGCATCATTGACTGATATATTTTATGGCCCACTTTCATTCTTGGGCTTTTATTTTCCATTTTCCAAAACTCTTATTCTTGGGCTTAATTCAGCAGATTTTTACTGAACCAAACCAAGTGGGTCATGAAAAGCCACAGTGTTAGACAAATCACGTAGGTCATTACAAACCACAACTTATGAGATTTTTATTTTCTTTTATTTCCCTACTGTGATAGGCAGAGACAATCATTCTTTTTCCTTTCTTCTAAACTCTTCTTGATTGATAAAGGTAAAGCCTTTAAACCAATGTGAAGAAAAGTGTAGGAAACACAAGATCTTACGGTTCTTTTTCATCTTCTTCTTTTCTCTTTTTCTCCTCTTGAATAAAGGTTGAGAAAACCCAAGATTGGAAGGGTTTGGGTCGTTTGGCGTCTCACGGCCCTTGATCTTCTCCTTCCCTTTCTCTCTCTTTTTATTTTTATATTTACAGTATTTCTAGATTTTGATTTTTACTTTTTATATCGAAGGTTGAACTGACATTTTCATGGTTCTTCATCATCTTCTCCCTCTCTGTTTTATTTTATTTTCTATTTTCTAATTCTTTATTTTTTATTTTTTATTTTACCAAATGTGGAAACCCAGGCAATAATATTTTTGCGGGTTTATTACTTCATTCTCATCAGGGGACTGTTGTGCAGGCAATAATATTCGCTCTAAATGCGTCAAACTTCTTGAAAGTTGGTGGCCACAATGTGATTTCAGTTAAGGTAGTACTCTTGATTTCTAGGTAAAATCTATTCAATTCCAATAATTACATCAACAAATAGATCAGATGATATACAAATACAATACTTTATTTTGTAATTTTTATCTTTGTGTAGATTACAACTTATGGTTTACTTTAATACTATTTTTTTTTTCTGAGGAGATTACGTAAATTACTTTTAAATATTAGATTTTCAATTTCAGTAATACCCATTTGAGGTTGCAATACATAAGCGATAATAATATATTTGGTATCTCTAACTTTGAAGTATAACATTGTTTTTATTTTGTACAAGAGAAAATATAGATTGTTTAATTTATGTGATATTTTTTTAGAGATAGGGATAATTAAGTTTATGCTTACTTATATTCACTTTTTCTCACATGTTTGACTCAATTGTTCCTGCAGAGGCAATGAAAATGTGAGGTAGTGGAAGGGGAGGTAAGGGGGCGATCCAACGTCTAGGGAGGAGAGTTGGTGACTATCTCAATTTGATTACAGAATATGAAGTTTGTATTTATCCTTTGGGAAATAATCACGTGGTGTGAATTTCTTTGTTGTTGTTTGATCCAAGTTTTCAACCTTTTGTATTTGTTTTTTATTTTGACCAAGACTTTTTTTTTAGCAAAGTATTATGTGTTCTTGAATGTTTGGGTCTGATATGTTTTTTTTGCAGGAAAAAAGAAGAAGAAAATTGTAGAGGATAAATGAATTTAATGGACATTAATATAGGAATTTATGTTATCCTCACCAAATCTTGAGACCAAATTAGCATGACAAACATTTATCAATCTTGGATGTTTAGCGGATGATAGAATCCAAGAAATTAACAACTTCAAATTTAAATTTTATTTGTGGATAAAAATGTTTGGTTAAAATTGTGAAAATTAACTGAATTTTCTTTCTCAAAATACTTTTTACAGTTCTACTCTTATAACTTTTAGGTATAAACTATATGTATTATTTAAGTTTCAGATATATGATTTTCCCCAACTTTAAATTAGAGGTAAGTTGGTCAAATCTCATGGAATAAAAATTAGGTTGTTGATTTTTTTATTCTTTTTTTTCCTTTCAGGAATCTAGGACTACGTTTCTTTGATTTGTGCTCCATATTGGTAAGGTAAAGATCTAAAACATCTTCGTTCAATATGTCTTGTCTTTAACTATGACATAATTGACTTTCTTGATATTGATTTCTTCATATATAATTTGATAATTTTATAGTGTTTTGTGAAATCCTTCAATGATTGATCACTTGAATACAGTTTTTGTCCGAAGCAAAGCTCATATATTTTTACTTTCCACGTGTTGCAGTTTGTTGTTTACCAATTACAAAAAAATTTTATATAATTACACTACAGTCAAATCTAGGGATAATTCCCATATAATACACTTAGATATTCAATAATTCCCAAATAACCATTCAACTTTCTTCTAATCCCATTTAGTCAAATAATTCCAATTAAAACGAAATTTGCATTTAAATTATCAAAAATAACCCTACACCTAAAATTATTAATATATAATTGTAGTCTCCTCTGCTTCCCAATACGAACCAAACCCTACACCCCTTCTTCCCACTCCCCGCCGCTGAGTCACAACAAACAAAACTCCCACCGCACACACGAGCAAATTGAGTGCACTACCTTCTCAACCTACGCTCCGGCCACCGCCACCACCGACGCGTTTGTCGTTATTCTGATCTAAATCTCCTATTTTCAGACCAAATAACCACCAAAAATACTTTCAAATCGACAACCCCTAGTTCAATTACCACCCGCACAAATTGTCGTCATCATACATAGGCGCCTATACTACTGTTAATCATCGATCGCTATATATGCTGGTGCCGAAGGCGGCAGATTGACGTGGTGGAGTGCCCGAGAATCTGTTCGGGGAGGAGATAACTCACGTCCCTATTTTGTTGAATGTCAGTTGACGACGGGTCAAATTCTGATACAATCACTATAGAGGAAAGATGGTGGATGTTGTTGCAGCAATCTGGAGAATATATGCTGTCAATTAATGGTATTAACAGGTGTTAATGGCATCTGATCTTTTGATGGAGAGAAGGGCAAGGCAAAAGACCATTTTACAGGCTCACATAATTAATAAGAATTGGGCCTCCTAATTAATAAGAATTGGGCCAGCTTTATGTTTCATTAAGCTTTACCAGAATGATGATTCTTAAGCTGGGTGTAATTAGGCCCACTTAGTATGGAATTATGCACATGTTGGGATGAGTAGTATGAAATTGGTGATGTTGAGTAGCATGAAGTTTTGATAAGTAGCATGGGGCTCGATCCAAGATCATTTGGGTTTGTGTTTTGATTGGACTTTAGTTATGTACTTTTTGATCGATGATGACGGAAATGGATAGTATGGAATTTATTATGAGATTTTATAAATGTAGTATGAAATTTTATGAATGTAGTATGGAACTCGTTGTATGAATATTTATGAATGTAGTATGAAATTCGTAGTATGAATTGGAATTTTATGAACTAGAACTCAACGTAGTATGAAATTTTATGAATATAGTATGAAACTCGATAGTATGAATTAGAATTTCACAACGTAATATGAGATTTTATGAATGTAGTATGAAATTCGATAGAATTCCACGACGTAGTATGAAATTTTATGAATGTAGTATGGAACTCGAGAAAAATAAAAAAAATAAAACAGGTTAGTAAGGGTAAATTTGTACTTTTATTTATTAGTTTGATTAAATGAGAAGTTGAATGAGTAAATGGGAATCAATACTTTTCAATGGATTTTTTGGGAATAAATATTTTCCTATTGTGTTGGCAAGCTGAGGGTTCAATTGAAAGGATGGAAAAGGTCTGGGAGTCAATCGAAAAGGGGTTAAAGCTTCTGGGGTCAATCTGGAAATTTTGGAAAAGGTTGGGCATATAAGGGTTTTCATCCCTTCAATCTTCAGAACCCGTCTTTTCTTTCCCCTATTTTCTCCTACTTCAGTTTGAGACCGGCGATGGGCAAAGCTCCCGACAACGACTTGCGGCGGCGACCTGTAGCCGCTCCGAGTGGTGGTTTCCGGCGATTACTTGCTCCAGGCGTGGCTCGGCTGGGTTTGGGTACTATCGGACGGACCTTCTCCTTTTCCAGTTCAAAATCAGAAATCGGCCAGCTCCCTCCTCCCTTGGTCGTTTCAGGCGAAACAACGGCGATGGCGACGGCAATTAGGGCGACGACGTTTGCCAGGTGAGGCGACGGCAGCGATTCAACATGTGGGGCCGCTGGGTTTTGGGTCGTGGCGGTTTGGGGGTTTGGATTTTGGGTTTGCCAAATTTTAGAAATCGGCGACGGCGAACGGCGGGTTTCGGCCGAGACGGCAAGTGATGGTGTACGGGCCGCGGCTAGTTGGGTCTGTGGTTGGTGGTGGTTGTTGTGGTTGTTCGGACGGCGACTCGGGCCTTGACTTTGGGTGGTTCTCGTGGGTCGGGCCATGGATGGTTGGGTTTTGGGCGCTATATGTTTGGGTGGCGCGGCCATGGTCGGTTCGGCCGGCGACTCGTGCTGGCCAGGAGCAGGCCGGACGTTCAGGCCTGAATTTTAGGGGTTTGATGGGGTTCAACTGGGAATTTGTTTGGAGTTTGTGATATTGGGATGTTAGCAATGGTGGAGGATAGGAATCGGCTGCTGGAAATTGGGGTCACTTGGTTTTGTTCTATGAAGAAAATTTTAGAAAGACAAAGAATGATCTTTACCTTTTTTCTTGCGGCCGTAAGGCAGAAATTGAAGATTGAGTGGTGTTGAAAGTTGGAAATGTGGGTTTAGTTGTTTGTGGTTGTATAAAAATGAAGAAAAAAAAGAAGAAAGAAAGTTGTGAAAAAAATTGAAGAAGAGGTTTCGTGTATATATATATATATATATATATATATATATATAGTTAAGGTTAAATCCTGTTCCTAAAAGCATTAGGATTGATAAATAATAAATAATATAAATCATATTCTTAATAGGATTAGATTGGTAAAATAATAATTAATTAAATAATAAAATATTAATAAGTTATAATGATTTTAAAAGTCGAGATATATAATTTATTTGATAAACAAACTATCAATACGTTTAAAATAGAGTTCTTAGACTATTTAAAATTAAAATATAAAATCGTTTATGGTGACGAACTTGGGACTAAAATTATATTTTAATGCATGACGATAAATATAAATATAAAAATATGCAATTGATACGCGGTGTTACACATTTTGCATTATTTAAATTAGCATCACATATAATGTAATATAGCGGTTCCTAAGTTCCCATCTACGGAATTGGTTCTCACATGATCTTAATCATATATGTATATATAAGGTCGAAAAGATTGAAAAAATCAGTCATTCACAACCCACTGATGAAGGGTTCCTGGCCATTGGTTTATATAGTTCTACTGAACCAAAATTTAATTTTGAAATATTAATCGATCAGTGCTATCCCGTGGCCTTGGAAATAATATTTTATATTGGATTTTTTATTGCTTTTGCTGTCAAATTACCAATCATACCCCTACATACATGGTTTACCAGATACCCATGGAGAGGCGCATTATAGTACTTGTATGCTTTTAGCCAGAATCTAAATCACAATATATTGTTGAAAATGGATAAGCTTTTATTAAGATTGAGTTTCTTTCTCTCTAAACGGGTCTTATTCAAACCCAATATTGTCCAGGCATTCTATGATTTTCTAATGCATGCGTAATTAATATATATACAGGGCGGATCTACAGCTGCGCTCGGGGAGGCCATGGCCCCCGCAAAAAAATTGAAAACTAATTTTATATAAGTTTCTTTTTTTTTTTTTTTTGGTTTAGCATTGTTATATTATGTAGCCTCCTCCTCATGAATAAATAATTCTTTGGTGGAGTGGTTAATACAACAATTATCTAACCATAGGTCTATTGCTCGAATCCAGCAGTCTTTCCTTTTTCGTTCTCTTTTTTGGTTTTTTTTTCGTCCTTTTTTTTTCCCTCCTCTTTCCATTCTTTTTTTCTCTTCCTTTTCCGTTCTCCTTTTCCTTT
>BMAC01000262.1:1082771-1103584 GCA_014905375.1 Phtheirospermum japonicum | reverse complement strand
ATTTAAAATTATAATATGACAAATGTACTAATGATAAATTAAAGATCACAAATACTAACAATGAGTAAATGAATATAAAAGGGGAAAATTAAAATATTATCGGGTCTTATCGTGTTTATCGGGCTAGAATGTTATCAACTCATTACTTAACGTGTCTTATCTTGTTAACCCAATAAGGCACAAACCCAATAAGCCTAAACTCATACCCCATTATTTTGTGTCATGTTCGTGTCGGTCAATCATATCGTGCCTCATATTGTCACCCCTACTTGATATAGAAACGTACAATTGACCATGACTGAAAACTGAGTTTTCAGGAAAAGTCCAACGTGAGAGAGAGATTGTCCTTGAATTTTGTTGATCATCATAGTATATGACACAATCAGAGGAAATTATTGTCGTTGGAATTTGAAAGGCAACCTCGAATTAGATGGTGTGACAGTCATTTAGGAATGAACAATAATTCACCCGCATTGCTTCCTTGAGAAATATTAGCCTATACAATATGATCTTCAAGTTTTGTAACAACCAACATTACACAACACAAGGAAATGATCATATTTCTCAACAACATGAGTGGAATTCTAATTTTTAGTTTTACCTCATAGTTCGGCAATCCATAACATTTAATGGTGTTTAGAAACTCTGGTGAGTGGACATCCTAAAATATGTCAATGTTTGAATCGGAACTTTAATCCTCCATCATTTTATGACATCGTATATTTATTAATAAAATCGACGACATCAAGTGTTAGGGATTGAATAGCACGACCCTCCAAAAAAGCGAAACATTCAGTAGTTTTTTCAAATTGTGGATATGTACTGGCCACAATTGACAGAACATGGTCACTATCATCTTTCAATAATAGATAACCTGGACTTCAATTTGAGCGATACTATCGTTTGGTCCTCCAACTATTCCTTCTTGGTTTTGAAATTAGTTAATCTTTTTACGAATTTATTATAGTTGATGTCACAGTGTTCATTCCACTCGATCCTGATTTCGCACTTGTATTGTTTTGCATGATTACTGAGATAGTAACAAAATACATTATTTTATGAAATCAATTCAAATCAAAAGTATTGAATCGTAATAATATTTTATAAATAACATGTTGATAGCCAATAAAACAAATACTACATTGTATTGCACTGTGCAATTTTGCATATTTTAATTTAAAAAGTGGTCAAATTATTTTTGAAAAAAGTGACAAATTTGATATTGTTGGACTCACAATAAAAACCTAAATAACATATACATATATATATATATACATATACATATACATATATTCAAATGATCTTATTAATTTTATTAAATATTAATTAGGGTATCCATCCTAATTATGTTGAGAAAATAAATAAACAAAGACTCAACAACTCCGATAGTACTTGCTCTACAATTTTGTCGGGTGAAGGAGTATAAAGGTTTATATATATACCAAAATCATTTTAATTACTCTATATTTTATTCTGCTTATTTGATTGTGTATATATTGTTTAAATAATTAAAAAAAGAAACTAAATTATCATTAATATTAAACATTATTTATGAGATCAATTCAAATAAAAAAAGTATTGAATTGTAATATTTGATAGATAAAACATTGATAACCAATAAAACAAATACTAAATTATATTATAATTCTTATATAATCTAATTTAAAAAAGTGGCCAAATTACTTTTGATATTATTTGGACTCACAATAAAAAAAAAAAAAAAAAAAAAAAATAAAAAAACCTCACAATAAAAACCAAAATAACATAAAAGTGATATATATATATATATATATATATATATATATATATATATATATATATATAGGATCTTGTTATTTTTAATATTAATTAGGGTATTTATCCTTAATTATATTAAGTAAATTCCTATATAATTGAAAAAAGAAAAATAACCTACATGACTTTTTCTCTCTCTTACATGGTTTTTTTTAAAAAAAATTATTTTCACTGTCCAGCGTGGATTGTAGGCCTGCTATAATTTCGTGTGAAGATAATTTTTTTTCTTCCGCACAATGAGCAAATGATAGTATAAGTATTAAATTAAATATAAATATTACAATGATGTTGAAGTGATTAGTATGTAAAATATAAATGCATACCTAACAGAATAAATTCGATTTTGAACTTCAATCGATATTAAGTATGAAATGAATGCTTTCAAAATTACTGTATTTAGAAAATTTTGCTTTCAAAGGCGGCCTTCCCCCTCTTTTTTTTTGTTTTGAAATTAGTTGATATTTTTCAAAATCTATTGTAGTTGATGTCATAATATTCATCCCACTTGGTGTTGGGTTTGCACTTGTATTGTTTTAAGTGATTTTTGAGATAATAAAAAATACATTATTTTATGAAATCAGTTCAAATAAAAAAGTGTTGAATTGCAATAATATTTTATAAACAACATGTTGATAGCAATAAAAATAATATCAAATTATATTATATTATGCATTTTTGTATAATTTAATTAAATAAAGTGATCAAATTATTTTTGAGAAAAAATGACAAATTTGATATTGTTGGACTTGGAACGAAAAAAATAATGAGAAAAAGTAAAAAAAAAACTCATAATAAAAATCAAAATAACATATATATATATATATATATATAATATTAATTATTATTAGAGTATTTATCCTAATTATATTAAGAAGATTCCTACATAATTAAAAAAAGAAACTAATCCTAAATGGATATTTAATTAAAAAAGAAAATCAAATCATCATTAATATTAATTATGGTATCTATCATAATTATGTTAATAAAATTCCTACATAAATAAAAAAATAAAATAATCCTACGTGGCATTCTACTCATATATTTTTCTCTCTCTAGACCTCTCTTTTAATATATATATAGATATAGATATCTTTTATCATACTTCATTAGTTGTTTAAAAAATAATTAGATACTTAATACTTTTAAAAAGATATCTATTGTAAAATAATTAGCCGACTTACCATGTGTTGAGAATTTTATTCTTGGCAACTTTTCCTTTTCTCTTGTTTAGTTATTTACCTTTCTTGGGCTCAAAATAAATTAGGATACTAGATTTGTTTCCTAGATTATATTTAGTATTTTATTTAGTTTCCTTGATTATGTTTAGGACTTGTTTACCAAGAATAGGAGTCTCATCTATTTAAGACCAGAAGAAGACGCGAGAGTACACGGCTTTACAACATATAACGAAGATGCAACAAGGACGCAAGAGCAAAGAAGAACATGAGAACGTAGAAGACTTGGGACAATGTTTCAATACACATACATCTTCAAAGTTGCGTAACCAATGGAGAAGATTATCACAAGCGTCGCGTTTTAGTATCAAGTGTTGATACTAGTGTTTTTCATATATTACTTTATAATTTTGTATTTGATCTTGAACGATTTAAAGTAATATATTATTCGGGTTTGTATACCCAGTTTGTAAGCACGTTTGCTTACGAACGAGGTTTATATTGTTGTGTTCAAGTTATTTTAGTTATTCCGCTTCTTTTTATTTCCTTTCTGTTTGATGTTAGTTCTAGTGTTTTAACACTAAACTTAATATCGTTTTACTGATACTTATTTTACAACATCCATAGACCTATGAATTAACAATTGGCATCTAGAGCAGGTTACTTGACTTACTAAGTATACTGATCCTTATTTTTAGGTGTTATGGATGCTCAAGGAACCCGTGACCTCCGATTCTTACTGGAGAGAACTATTCTCTCTGGTAACAAAGGATGAGGTGGCACATCAAGAACATTGATGAAGTGCGTGGAGAACCATACTGGCTGGATGGGAAAAACCACGCATCACTGATGCTGACGGTGATACCATCATCAAGAAAGAAGAAGAGTGGACGGCTGATGAACTACCCTTGTAAAATTGGAACTCCAAGACCATCAACACTCTTTGTGGCTATGTTGATGCAAGCTACTATAAGGTGATCAAAAAGTGTGAATCAGCAAAAGATGCATGGGATGCGTTGCAGAGGGTGTGTGAAGGAACTACAAGTGTCAAAAAATCAAGACTGAGGATGTTGACGTCTACTTTTGAGTCGATGAGGATGGACGAGAAAGAGTCCATCATGGACTATGCTATGAGACTTCTGATATTGCTAACAAGTGCGGAGAACTTGGTGAACTAGTGACTAACTCACATCTTGTGGGAAAACTTCTAAGATCCATCTCGAAGAAGTTCAGTATCAAAGTGGTAGACATTGAAGAAGCAAATGACACAGACGATTTAGACTTCGATGCTTTAGTAGGCTCGCTCAAGACGTTTGAGATGGATTATCTTGGTTCCAACTCAAAAGAGAAGAATGTTCCTCTGACTTCCGATGTTAACTCTGATGACGATGAAGATATTGATTGGAGAGACCTACTGGAGAATGTTGAAACTACCACACTTAGAGATGAAGAAGTGTCCCTTATGTGTCAATGGTTTAACAAGTACTTGAAGAGGAAAAACAATATTGGAGGGTCATACTCGAAACTCAATTCAGAGATGCCAACACCAAAATCCTCAGGATGTACACTTTCCAGATTTTAGTCTTCATCTTCGGAGTCTAAAACCTATAGCTCCCCAAATCCCCTTAATAAAGTTCAATGGCATTAGTGTAAAGGCTGGGGACATTATAAAAATGAATGTGCAAATACTCTGAGGAAGAAGAACTTGATTTTGAAAGAGTTCGATGAAGAGGACAACGACTCTGACACTCCCAAATCTGTTCCAGCTCTGTTTCCTAACGTTGTATGGGATGACGACATTCGTGTTGGTAACATCAAAACCAACACCTGGTGCTTAAATGCAGAAGTTGAACTTGACAGGTACGAGAAGCTGAGCATCGAGTATGAAGAATTATTTGCCAGCTGGGGAAATCAAACACTAAAGTTCAAGGCTCTTATGATCAAGGTTGACAAACTAACCCTGGAAAAGGATGATCAGCAAAATATGATTATCTTATTGGAGTCCGCACTCATGAGGAAAGATGCTGAGCTAGAATGAATGAAGACTGATTTGAAGAAGGTCCAAGAAATTCTCACAAACCTCAACAATAGCAAGGCTAAGATTGATGAAATTCCGGAATTGAGTATCTAGGATTCTTTAAAACACGGAATTGGATACAAGCCTGTTCATCAAAAACAAGAATCAAGTCAAAAAATGGAGACGACCAAATACCACAAGAGGAAAAGAAGGCAGTATGAGTGTCATCACTGTGGTGAACGAGGTCATATACGACCTTCTGCTGGAATATTATTGGCAAACAAAGTCAGTTTAAAAGGTCGAAGCTGTCTGCTGAGTTCCATGATAGTTTCCATGTTGTTAACACCAAAACTAACACTAGAATCAAATAGGTCTGGGTAAAAAAGAACGAGATCAAATGCAACATGATCTACACATATCTGAAATCTCATATTCCTGGAGCTTGGTATTTCGATAGTGGATGCCCTAAACACATGACCGGCTCATAAGGTCTTCTCTCAAACATTGTCAAATTTCATGGAGGAAAGGTGAAGTATGGTGGAGGTGCAAATGGCCAAATCATTGGCCAAGGAACGCTTCATGTTCCTGGCATTCCAAAGCTTGAGAATGTATTGCTGGTTGAAGGTTTAATGGTGAACTTGATAAGTATTAGCCAACTATGTGATGGTGGGTTCAGTGTCAAGTTCACCCATGAAAAGTGAGAAGTTTATGACGAGGATGATGCTTGTATCCTCACTGGTCAGAGGACTTCAGAAAACTGCTACCAAATCAACGGTGATGTGTTCTGCAAATTATCTCAACTTAGTGATGCCGAGGTATGGAACCAAAAGCTCGGTCATGTCAATTACAAGATACTCTAGAGGTTGACCAAAAAAGAAGTTGTGAATGGACTACCTAAGCTCAACACTAAGATCATCCAAGTGTGCGAGGCATGCCAGAAATGGAAGCAGGTTAGGTGATTTGTACTTTTTTGTACACTTTTTTGTTACATTTTTGTGTCGCATTCGCGTGTGTTTTGCTTGTATTGACGGGTTTTAGGAGTCGTTTTGGCCTATTTTGTTAGTTTTAGGTGTTTATAACTTTTGTGTGGTTTTTAGTAGTTTTTCGTACATTTTTACCTTTATTGTATTTTTGGCCGTAGGATGACCAAGCGGGTCCCGTGCACGTTTGGAGGCATCCCACTCGACTCGGATTGGAACGGACAAGCAAGGGAACACAGCGCGAACGAGGAGCGACAGTCGGAGGACGTTTAGAAAGGAAACGAGAAAACCGAGTCGGAGCAGCCGTACCAGTCGATCGATTGGCTTTCGGTCGATCGACTGGACCTCTCCAGATCGACTGCTCGGCACCACAAGCTCTGAGATAGGGGCGTTTCCTTTTCCCTTACACTTTTTACCGCATTTTTCTAGCTTAATATGCAATGAGGACATTGATAGATTTTAAGTGTGGGGTGGTGGTTAGGGTTCGTCTTAGGATTTTTAAGTTGATGCATGCTTGCTTGTGTTAATTTGAGTAGCGTGTGTGTTATTTTTGCTTGGATCCTTGGCGAAGTGACACGGTTTTGATGATTTGGTTAGGGAGTTTAGATTTTCGATCAGATTAGTGTACTTAGGTAATTTGACTTGTTGGGAACTTTGTTCGGCTTTAGCTTCGTGCTATCCTTGAGCTCATTTAGAACTAGTGCCTCAACTAGCCTCGTCGTCGAACACTCTCTGTAGGATTTTATTTTGTATTTTGGAGTCGTCAATTGCTCCATATGCTCGATCGAAAATATTGTAAGTTGCTAGTAGCAACGAGTGGTCGGAGCCGTTGGTTTTTCTTTGTATATATCTTGTATTTAAGTACCTTATTTTCTTGGGTACCAAAAAAAAAAATTCCAGAAAAAAAGAAGAAAAAGAAAAAAAAACAAATGATGATGAATAAAACAAGGATAAGTTATAAATCCTTGTAGTTATTAAGTAATAAAACGTGCAACTCTTGCACGTTTCCTCTTTCTCCTTCTTTTTAGATTTTGTTTGTTAAAGAGAGTTGTAGACGATCGGGGCTAGTAAGGAGCCAATTAACGGTTCGACCGTGGATAGACCTTAGCCGGGGCAAGGACGAGGGGACCGACTTGGAGGGTTACCTAGTACTTATAGGTTTCGGGAGTCGATCTAAACTTTCTTTGCAAAACATTTTTTGTCATCCTTTTAGCCGAACTAACGAGCATCGTAACACATGACGTCTCAAATTGGGTTTTGTGCACTAGTTTAGTATTGTTTGAGGACAAGCAATCATTCTAAGTGTGGGGTGGTTGATTTGTACTTTTTTGTACACTTTTTTGTTACGTTTTTGTGTCGCATTCGCGTGTGTGTTGCTTGCATTGACGGGTTTTAGGAGTCGTTTTGGCCTATTTTGTTAGTTTTAGGTCTTTGTAGCTTTTGTGCGATTTTTATTAGTTTTTCGTATATTTTTACTCGTTTTTGTATTTATGGCCGTAGGATGACCAAAGCGGTCTCGCGCAAACTCAGGGCATCCCACTCGACTCGGATTGGAACAGACAAGCAAGGGAACACAGCGCGAATGAGGAGCGACAGCCGGCGGACATTTAGAGCGAAAATGAGAAAACCGAGCCGGAGCAGCCGTACCAGTCGATCGACTGGCTTTCAGTCGATCGACTGCTCCTCAGTTGATCGACTGGACCTCTCCAGATCGACTGCTCGACAGTGAGTTTGGCAATTTTGGGCGAAGCAGTCGATCGACTGAGACGCAGTCCAGCTAGTGAATTTGGTCCATTTTGACAATTTTGCCCCTGTATTTTTGTATAAATAAGACCAGCTCTCTCTAACCTTATCCAACCTTCCTTGGTGGAATTTGGACTTGTTCCATTTCCTCCAAGCCTTTACATTTTCCTTGTTATGTAAACCTTAGTTTAAATTCTTAGTTTATGTAATTTAGTTAGCTTAAGTAGTTTGTTTAGTTTGTTAGTTGTTCTTAAGCAAGTATTGGAGTGGGTGACATCTCCTTCATTTGTGGTGCTTGTTGTTTGAAGATTTGAAGCTTTGAGTTTAATGCAATTGGTAGTTTTCTTTCCCTTAATTTTCTTGTGTTGTTATTGTTGATTGTTGTTATTGAAGCTGTGTTGGTTTTTGGATTTAGTTTGTGTTGTTGTTCTTTTCATTTCAATTTCCCCTTTTCATTCCCTAGCTTATGTTGTTCTTCTTTTCTAGCAAACTCCATTGATGCAGTCTCTTTTCAAGCTTTTTACTTCTTTTAGTTAGACAAACTTTTGGCTCTTGAAAGATGTATGAACTTTTCCTCTTTGGTAATTTGTTCTTGTTCTATTTAAAAGCTTTTGACTTTTCTCAATTTCAAATGATTTGATTTCCCCTCCATGACTTCTCCTTTAATTGTAAGCTTCATTTGATGCAAAGTTTAGTAATTACGGGTTTAGGGTTTTGGTTCGTTTAGAACCATTAATCGGAGCTTGTCGAGAATTGGGATTGACGACCCCTACACTTAGTCGACAATTTGGGATTGACAACCCCGAATTGTGGATTAAGTGCTCGGTAAAAACCGATTAATCGTGGAGACAAACCGAACACCCTAAACCCTCATTTTCATTATTTTTATTAAAGTCTTCTTTTAAATTAAAAACTCAAATCAAACCAATGACTAATGCTTTCTTAGGAGTAGATTAGTTTAATTTAGATTAACTAGAGAGTGACTAAAAACACCGACCACCGATTATATCTATTCTCGAGAGACACGACTCGGGAAAGCTTACCGCTCTACAATCGACTCCGTACTATTGCGGAGACAATTTCTTAGAGTGCTAAGAAATCCTCGATAATTAGGGTGTCACATCCAAGTGTGCAAAGTCTCACTACATCAAATTGTTTCGAGCTTCTTCATATGGATCTTATGGGACCACTTGAAGTAGAAAGCCTTGGTGGTTAGAGGTATGTACTTGTGATTGTAGATGACTTTTATCGCTCAACATGGGTAGAATTTTCAAAATAAAAGTATGAAGCTTTCGATGCATTTAAAAAACTTGCAAAAAAATTAAGTGTTCATTTTGGTGTGAGTATAGGTAGAATAAGGTCAGATGACCGCTCGTCGTTAAGCGTCAAATTAAATATTTATTTTTCCTCAGCTTTTCTCCACTAACTAGTAGTAGTGATAAGTAAGGGTCGAACCCACGAGGAGTGTGGTTAGATTGTGATAGTTTGTATTTTATTAAACTAAAAATATGGAGTTTAAATATTGAATTAATCTAAGAAATTTAACTAAGCAAGTGATTAAAAGCAAACAAGAAAATGATTAACGGAAAATTCAATAATAATAAGGGTCTAGTTCTAGTTCAGTTTCCACCCTCGATTCACTCATTTAACCAACCACAATATCATAATTCATTCATCATATGCGACTAAAAACCCTAAGTAGCAATAAGCTCTGCTACTCGAATTCGCCCTTACCGTTTACTCAATTAAAATAAGCTCTATAATTGAATCTAATTATTGAATAACCTAGAATAAGCTCTCTAGGTTCAACCCAACAACATCATTAATAATCAGTCAAATAGACTAATCTAGGCAATAAACATAGAAGCTCGGTTTATTCAACCTATGTTGTGTTGTCTCTAACGATTTGCAATCATTAGTTGCTTCAGAGAAATAGTAATTACGACAATTACACGGGAAGCAATCCTATTTCTAGAAATAGATAACCAATCCCTAATCTAGGTGATCAAGCCAAATTAAGAATTAAGCAATCATAAATTGAAAACAGAACAACACAAGCAACCGCATATGAAGAATGAAAGACAATATTGCATAAATTAATTAAACATAGTTTCACGAGGGTTTCAACATCCCTAGAACTAGATAATAAGTTTACTCACTCATGGAGTTAAGAAAATAAAGTAAAAGGTTCAAATAAACAAACATAATTCTTGAGAAAATAGTAGAAACGATGTGTAGAACTTGAATCTTGCGTCTTGAAGCTTCAATCTTCAAGTTCTCTTGCGTATGGATGATATGGGATGAATTGGGACCTCTATGGAACGCCTTGGAACCCTAGGATATGTTATTAGTGTCTCTGGGACAAAATAAGGTCGGGTTTATATAGGATTCTTCTTTCTTTCCACGCAAGTTTTCTTCCAAAAATAGCTCGGCCGAGTCGGCGTCGACAGGGTGTCGATCGACGCGTGCCAGACCTCAGCGTCGACGCGCCTCACTCGCTTGCGTCGACCAGCATGTGCATCGACCGACGCACCTTCAATAGACGCTTCAGATAGTGATCGTCGACATTGCGTCGACCGACGAACCTTGAATCGATGCTACTGTAGCTTCCCGTCGACAGAGCGTCGACCTGGCATCGACCGATGCGTGCGCACGCTGCATATAGCGTCGACCGACGCGTGCGCACGCCGCATATAGCGTCGACTGATGCGGACCCTCCTCGGCATCGATGCGAGCTCCTGATTAGCCGGTTTTCTCTCGTCGATTCGTCAATCCCCGTCTCTCGATTTCCTTGTGCAACAGCATTCACTTAATACAGCACCAATCACTGCAAAATAAGAAAGAAATATACAATTGGTGCTCGACTACTCATGATCACAAATATGCGAGAAATGAATATACATAAGAATGTTAAGCACATAAAAATATCGGAATTAAACCGTTAATTAGCGTACAATTTCTCGCTTGTCATCAGACCATGGAAAAGAGTTTGAGAATGCATCCTTTTCTAATTATTGTTCCAAGGTTGGTTTAACTCATGAGTTTCCCTCACCTACCACCCCCCAACAAAATGGGATGGTAGAACGTAAAAATAGATCTCTTACAGAGATGACTAGGACTATGCTTATTTCAAATAGAATTAAAAAAAATTTGGGGGGTGGGCAAGGGAAGCAATGAATACTTCATGTCATATAATTAATAGGGTGTATTTTAGACCAGGGTCTTGTGTTACTCCCTATGAATTGTTGATGGGCAAAAAGCCAAACTTGAGTTATTTTCATGTTTTTGGATGCATTTTCTATGTGCTAAATGATAGGAATCATCTTGTAAAATATGACTCAAAAAGTGATAAATGCATTTTCATGGGATATTCTCGAAATAGTCATGCATATAGAGTGTTTAATCTTAGTACACGTTGCATGATTGAGTAAGTTAATGTCAAGTTTGATGATATGATTAGTGGTGTTAAACCTGCTGAGGATAATGATCTGGTTTATGATCAGAATTCTCAAGAAAATGTAACGGTTGGTATAGATGAAACTGCAGGTGAAGAAACTCAAGATACAGGTGGTGACAGTACTGATGACATAACACCAGACTTAACACCAACTCAGGCTGCTCCAGAATCAGATTCAGATGAGGATGATCCAGCTGATCAGATTGACTTACATCAGAGGGATATTCCCTCGAAAATTCAGAGGAACCATCTTACGGATCAAATCATTGGGGATCTCGATGAAAGAAGTACATGAAAGCGAAAAATAAACTTTAAGGAGATGGTGAGGTTTGTTTACTTATCTACTAACTATTCTAAAATTCGAGAATCCTTGTTTCTTTCCAAAACAGAGCCAAAACGTGTAGAGGATGCTCTTAAGGATGAATTCTGGGTAAAGGCCATGCAAGAGAAGTTGTGTCAATTCTCTAAAAATGATGTTCGGGACTTAGTTCCTCGTCCAGAAAATTCACATGTTATGGATACGAACAAAATGGATGAGGCTTGTAATATTGTGAGAAACGAGGAATGATTGGTTGCACAATGATACACGCAAATTGAAGGTATTGATTTCGATGAGACGTTTGCTCCTGTTGCTCGCATTAAATCGGTAAGACTCTTGCTGTTGCATGTCACATGAAAATGTCTCTACATCAAATGGACATAAAAAGTGCTTTTCTTAATGGATTTTTAAGTGAATAAGTATTTGTTGAGCAACCTAAAGGGTTTGTTGACCTTCACAAACCTGATTATGTTTTAAAATTGAAAAAGGCTTTGTATGGTTGAAAACAAGCTCCTAGAGTTTTGTATGAAATGTTGACTCAACACTTGCTTTTCTTATATTTTAGACGTGTGGAAGTTTATAAAACCTTATTTCTCCTTAGATCAAATAAGCACATTTTAATTGTCCAAATTTATGTAGATGATATTATTTTTGGATCAACTAACGAGCAGGTGGTGAGTGATTTTATTACTAGAATGTCTAATACATTCGAAATGAGCATGGAAGGCAATCTCTCTTACTTTATTGGTTTGCAAATTAAACAGTTGGATGACGATATTTCTCTCTCTCAGTCCAAATATGCTAAGAATCTTGTTAAGAAATTCGGGTTGGAAAATGAGACATTTAAGAATACACCGTTAGGTAAAACCATGAAACTGTCTAGAGATGATGTTGGTATTAGTGTTGATAACACCTTGTACAGGAGCATGATAGGAAGTTTCTTATACTTGACGGCTAGTAGGCCTGACATTATGTATAGTGTGTGTTTGTGTGCTAGGTACCAATCAAATCCTAAAGAATCACATTTAAAAGCTGTCAAGTAGCTGGTACAAGTGATTTAGGTTTTTGGTATACTAAGGAAACTAGTACTAAACTTGTGGGATATACGGACTCGGATTGGGATGGGGATGTTGTGGATAGAAAGAGTACTACAGGGGGTTGTTTTTTCTTGGGTAATAATCTTATCTCTTGGTATAGTAAAAAATAAAATTGCATTTCTGTTTCTACACCTGAAGCTGAGTATATTGCAGCTGGAAGTGCTTGTACACAATTGTTTTGGATGAACTAAACGATAGAGGACTACGGTCTACATAGTAGAATATTGACTGTGCTTTATGATAATTCCAGTACCATTGATATCTCGAAAAATCCGGTCCAGCACTCACGAATCAAACACGTTGACATAAGGTACCACTTTATTCATGACTTGGTTGAGAGAAAGATAGTTAGTCTTGAGCACATAAGAACTGATAATCAGCTTGCTGACATTTTCACAAACGCATTAGATATAGAGGCCTTCTCTTGTTTGAGAAGTTATCTTGGATTGTGCATTGTTTAAGTCAGTGTTAGTTTTGATGTCATGACACCTAAATTGTCATCAGTCATGACATCTGTAAATTTTGAATGCATTTTAATTTTTTTCATACATATCCTGAATGCATTGGATCTGGTTGAAGGGTAGAAAAATCACGTGTTGTAATAAAAAGTGATGGCAAAAAGACTAACCTCTTTGTTTTAGGTGATTGTGAAACATTCCCGCATAAACTGGTTTTCTCCCTGGCCCAAAAATAAGGGGTGTTTATTTTACTAGCAATTGCTAAAGATAAGTAAGTTTCTTTCTAAAAATTACTGAAAAAATAATAAATATCTAGATAAGGACCAATCTTTGATTTTCACCTCCTTGAGTGATTTTGACGAAGTCATTAACTTGGGTTAAGGGGTTTGTTTTCATTGACTTCACCTTAAGCAATGTTAGTTATAATGTCATCACATAAAAAGCAACACTGATCATGTCACCTAAATCAATTGCTGTATCTTTATTTTTTTTTGGTCATGATTTTTAGGCATCAATTAGGATATTCATACTTTATGAGGATGCCATTTTGCTTTGTGTTCTGTTGCTTGTGCTTGCGTCTTTCCCTTAATTCTCTTGATCATGTTATGAATTTTGCTAACCAAATATTTCAATTGCGTTATAATCAGAGGATTAGGTAGGTAATAAGAGGTTAATTTGGAGAGTGAAATATCACTTTGCTAAGAATTTGTTTGACTATGGTGATGGTTTATAAAAATCTAGTTCTATCTCGAATTAATTTGTAATTGAGATTTGTGATTTTTATTTTCCAAAATTTGAGATAGGGGTTTAGTTGAGTTAAGATCGTGTGCCTTATTTTGAGAAGGAGTGGGAAATTTTTTAAAGGAAAGAAATTTTTGGGGTATAAACTAGGATGTCGTGATAATAAGGGAGTTGTTTTTCTTTCTTTATTTTTACTTTCTCTCTCCCTACAACAGTCACTTTTGCAAGATTATAAAGGTAAGGGATTTTTACCGTCTCCCTTATTCTCACTTGATTTTCCTGCCATTGGCACTCAATACTCCAACGACTATTATTTCTCTCTTTCGATTTCACTTGCTTCTTTGTTCTTCTTCGAAATCCCCTATTGCAGAATGTCGAATCCTTCATCTCTGAGTAGAATTCCAGAGCTACCAATCGGTGTGACCCACCCAGGTGAACAAGTTCCGGTGACTCTGCCAAGACTCACTGCCATGGACATCCGTGAAGAAACTGGTGGTGTTATATCACTAAACCCGACCCTAACTGAAATTATCGTTGCCAACCTGTCTCTGTCACTGCAGCCTCAGACGCTATTTCGGAGGCTCGTCTTTTTCCCGGACAACAGGGTAACGAGATTGATGTGGACAACCCTCCGAATTTGCCGCTTATTTCACAAGTATTTGGTCCAGTTGGGAATCTTGCCTTGAAACGATCATGCCGTCTTTGAAATATTTCCCCGGGAAAAATTCCGGTAGCCATTCCAAAAAGCCAAGCAGGGGAGCGGTGTTATGTGCCCATTGAGCACATAAATTTGGCTAAGAACGTCATGGTTATGATGGACTCAGATGATGGCGATTACGTGCCACCTGAAACTGTTGCCGCACCGCCAAGTATTTCTACTCCACGGCTGTCACCGTCCACAACTCCTCACCGGAAGCAAACTGTGCGCTTAGCTGACAAGAAAAATACGCCAGCTTCTATTAAAGTCTCCTCGGCCTCTACTGAAACCAGCTATTCTGATCCCCCGTATGATATTATCGATTTTTTCACGGGCGAGGTTGCAAGCTCTTCCACCCCGTTATTTGTTGATCCGCCTTTGACTCCTTTCAACATGGCTCAGCCTGAGCCTGAAATTGAGTATGATTACTCTTCTGATTCCAATGATGTGTTTTGTCTCTCTGAGATTCTGTCTACCATTAAATCCAACAAGAAGAAAGCCAAAGCTGCTCATAAAATGGGTGATGCTTCTGGTGATGTGTCACCGACTCTAACATCATCTACAACTGCTCAGACAATGGGTGATGGGTCTAGTGATGTGTTACCGAACCTGACATCACCCGCCGCTACTCCGGTCTCCTCATCTAGCTCCGATTTTGTTGCTATTGCTCCTGAACGTGCAATGTTCCCCTGTGCTGCATCAGAACAGGTTTTTGGTGATTCTGATGACATTGATGTTTAGGCTATTGAGATTGAGGACATGGTTCCGATTTCACCCATGTTTCTGACCAATGAAGCTAAGGAGCTATTTTCTGGCTACCATCTCTGAGGAATGATCGATGAGCGTTGAATCCCAATTGATATTTTCAAATGACATAACCTGATTGCTTTCTTTGAGCACAAAGGTATGTATTCTACATTTTAACTACCATGCCTTTCATCTGTAATGTTGTACTAGAGTTCTATGTCAATATGCTCCCTTCCATCGTTGATCCCAAGTCTGTAAACTATGGTAAAGTGTTTGTGCGTGGAAGTGTTTACTCTTTTACTCCTGTTTTAATTTATGAGTTATTTGGGACTGAGGACTATCATGAGGACTCGATGGTTAATGACATGAATGAGGTGGTCGAGTTTTTATCTGGTGGTTTTTCTAAGGAGTGACGTGAGCAATTGCCCAACTCACGGTTGTCTTCTCTATATTCTGTCCTGCATAAGGTGGCTATCTGCAACTAGGTTCTGACCAAGAATGTTACCGTTGTCACACGTCCTCAGGCTTTGTTTCTGTTCAAGCTAGGACGTGGTATCAAGTTCAATTTTTGTCAACATGTTTTTGATGCAGTCACTCGGTTTGCTACAACTAGAGCAACCTCCTCCTTTTTTTTCCCATCCCTCATTTTTAGCCTTCTGAAAAATCAAGGTTTTAAGCCCATTGAGGATGACGTGTTCACTGGAGAGCCGGAGTGGTTTTCTCTGCGTGGTCAGCACACGACTAGAGCACGGGTGGTTGATCTTCCGTGGCAGGCGCCAGCTAGGACTGATGGTGATGCTAGTGTTGGTAACACCAGTACTAACATCGTCCGGTTTTTCTACTCCGGTGGTGCACGCTCAAGTGGCATTGCTTAATCAGCAGATTGATCGGCTCCAAGCTCAAGTCGGGCACTCTAGGCCCTTCGCGACTCGTTTGTGGAGGTCCTTTTGCTTTTTGACCAAAAAGGGGTAGAGGATGATGAGAATGATGATGATGACGCTGGTAACGCGATTGCTGTTGATGGTGATGGCGGGAATGCATGTGACAATGCAGGTGTAGCTGAGGAAGGCGATGCTGAGGAGTTGGCACGTTTGGCCAAAGGAAAGAGGATGCGAAAGTCGAAGAAGAAGCTGAAGAAGAGGAAGGCTACGAATGATGGGACTACTCCTCGTCGGTCGAAGAGGACTCGTACCCGTAAAATTCCTTATGTTTATTTGTGTTTTAAAATAATGATTTTTAATTATGGCTTGTATTATTTTTGAACAATATGTATTTGTTAAGGGGGAGTTTGATTTAGGGGGAGTTTGAACATTTTAGTGCGTTGTATTTATTTTGTCCAGAAAGGCAAAAGGGGGAGATTGTTGAGAACTTTATTCTTGACAACTTTTCATTTTTTCCTTGTTTAGTTATTTGTCTTTCTTGGGCTCAAAATAAATTAGGATACTAGATTTATTTTCTAGATTTTGTTTAGGATTTTATTTAGTTTCCTAAATTATGTTTAGGACTTATTTACCAATATCAGGAGTCTTGTCTATTTATGACAAGAAGGAGACGCAAGAGATACACGGCTTTACAACGTAGAACGAAGGCGCAGCAAGGACGCAAGAGCAAAGAAGAACACGAGCACGTAGAAGACTTGATGCAACGATTAAATACACATACATCTTCGAAGTTGCGTAACCAACGGAGAAGATTATCACAAGCGTCGCCACAAGTACTTTAGTACCAAGTGTTGATACTAGTGTTTTTCATATATTACTTTATAATTTTGTATTTGATCTTGAACGATTTAAAGTAATATAGTTTTCGGGTTTGTATACCCAGTTCGTAAGCACGTTTGCTTACGACCAAAATTTAAATTGCTGTGTTCAAATTATTTTTATTATTCCACTACTTTTTATTTCCTTTCTGTTTGATGTTAGTTCTAGTATGTAACACTAGACGTAACATCATTTTACTAATACTTATTTTACAACATCCATAAACCTACGAATTAAAACCATGTCAAACTTATTAAAATAAACATTTAATTGATGAAGCCACAACTGCTAGCACCCATGAGTGTTAACGGAATTTTCAAGAGCTTTATCCTTGTCCATCGAAATCCCATCAACAAGTTTTGCCACATTCAACTTTAAAAAAGAAAAGGGCCAAAATTAAAAGTTTGATAATGAATAAATAAAAAAAGACGAATAAATGTGACTAATTTAAAATTTGAGAACTTACACTGCTGCCGATACTGAAGCAAAAATGATGACATCTGTCACCAATTTCTGTAGAGTTTAGCGTCAATGACCAAGCATCAATGATGGCCGTATAAATCCTTCTTGCAATATTCAAAGAT
This sequence comes from Phtheirospermum japonicum, assembly GCA_014905375.1. Lineage (NCBI taxonomy): Eukaryota > Viridiplantae > Streptophyta > Magnoliopsida > Lamiales > Orobanchaceae > Phtheirospermum > Phtheirospermum japonicum. The sequence goes on along the minus strand of BMAC01000262.1, from coordinate 1,086,015 downwards.
TGCATGTCCTATCTTGGGATGGTATATACTATATCAAATAGAAACATCCACTCAATACAAAAAAAAAGTACATATATTATTAAAAATAATAATAAATACATACAAAATTAAATGTGTGATTTGTTAAAATAACTTACAATTTTTTTGTTACTGTACCAAAATCATACAAGATGTAATCAACAATCTCCCTATGCTAAGGATCCATGCTTGAAAGGATCAACATGAAATGAGAGATATAACCAATACTCTCATCAATAACCCAACCATCCATGAAGTCAAGTGGCTCAAGGTGCTCAACAGTTCCTCTAGGGTCATTCAAAGCAACCGAATTTATTGCGTCCGTAATCTCAACATCAATCGCAAAAATATCATCCTCTTCATCTCTCTCAGGAGTCAAAAACTCAAAATTTGGCACATCTTCAACCATTTTCTTCATTACATAGAACTGAGACACAATATCTTCAACACATTTGAGGAATGATAGTTCAAATAATGAACGCCTGGCTAGCAGTTGGAGACTCGCTAACGTGAGTCACATCAATTGAAGTAGACACATGACTACTTCTCATTTTATCGTTCATTGCCACTAGGCGCTTCATATGATGTTCGATAACAACATCAATGTCTCTTTTCAAGAGTAAAAATATCTCATGCATTTTCAATGTACACGAAAATATAAATAACACATATTATTAGTAATGAAAAGAAATATAACATGAATTAAAAACTATAAATACTATAACACTGAGTTGTGATACTTTAACTATATTTTCTAATACTATTCATTCCTTTTGTGATACTTTGACTTTTTGTTTAAAACATATACTTAAATATATACAATACTTCACTATATTTATACGATACTTGGGGAAAAAAATTCGATACTTTAAGAAAACAAGAAAGTATACTCCACTTCAAAAAATACTTTAACATTGAGTTGTGATACTTTAACTATATTTCCTAATACTATTCATTCCATTTGTGATACTTTGACTTTTTGTATAAGACATATACTTAAATATCTACAATACTTCAGTATATTTATGTGATACTTGAAAAATATTTTGAGATAGTTTAAGAAGATAAGAAATTATTAAAATCCAAAAACTTAAATAAAAAATTACACAAAAAAATGACTTACATCGTTGGCTTCATTGCGAAGAGCTAAATCATCGGGATCATCATCCGATAGATCAAACCTTATACACCTCATGATTGTACTCTTTGCATCGCTCTTTCACGACAGACCCACTCTATCACTCTTTCCCTTCTAGTCCTCTGACCCACACAACTTGTACGGATTCTTTAGCTATCAGGTATAAATCATGTAAAACCTCACCATCCCCAAAGCCTCCTCCCAAAATATCTTCACACATCCATTTACCAAACCTTTCAGACGTCTAACGTTGGATAAATGGTAGTGTCGTAGGCTCAGCATACTCTTTCCCCTCAAGACGGTGAAAATAAATGAATGCAAGAGCCAACATACAACCACTCACATTTACAGCCTTCATGTTATTTTATTTGCTCACAGCCTCATGCAATTACTTTAAATAAATATGATGATCAATCAAAAGTAATTATCTTATTGACATCATACATAGACTGTGCAGCACTAAAATTCATAGTTCTATTAGTAGATGGGGCCAAAAAAGAGGATAGGGCATACAGAACAAACAATCTCTTAAAATCATCGCCTCCTTCAAGAAAGTTTTTTTATGGAAGATCTTTCAGATTGGCAACGGGCGACCCAGTTCCTATACCATATCTAGCTAAAAAGTCTCTCTCCAAAGAAGACTTCTCCCCCCGTAACTCAACGACACTATTAACCATATCCGTCGACAACAAGAAATATCACATATATCAAAATTTGTGACAGCAAACCTAATAGAAGAACTAATACTTGACATCCTACTTGACTCGTTAAAACCCTCCACTAGCCACCTGACCAACGAATGTGAAATCTTTTTCACAAAATTTAACTTTGTCAAACCCCCAAACCCTATGCTGTCTAAACCAACAATCTATACAAGGTTGAGTTTTTGAACAAGCTCAGACAACAACAAAGGTCTTGATTGGGTGGAGAAATCCCGATCAAACCTAATATAAGAAAAAAGAATTACATATTAGAATATGTGATAATCCACTTTTGTTCTCTAATACCTTAAATATATTTACGAATGCTTTAAATAACATGATATGGAATTTAACAAAGCCCATATGACATAAATATAAGTGTAGTACCTTAACTTCTTCGAGTGATTTTTTAAAGAGTCCCCAGCCCTTTTTGCACAGTCCACATATGTACCTTCACTAGAAAATAAAAACAAACACATCAGATATCAGATGCATGTAATGCTTTAAATTTATTTTCTAATACTTTAAATGGATTTTCTAATACATAATATGAAAAAAGAAAACTTTAAAAATACCAAAACAAATATGGTACTTTAAGACTATTGGGTGGTACGTACTTTAGATGTGTTTTGTAATACATTAAATATATTTTCTAATACATGATATGGAAAAAAAAAGTTAAACCCACAAAATATATCTGATACTTCAAGCCTATTATGTGATACTTTAAATGTGATTTGTAATACTATAACTGCATTTTCTAACACATGATATAAAAAAAAAAAAAAATCACAAACATATATAATACTTTGAGACTATTTTATGATGCTTTAAGATAATTATATGATAAAAATATTTTTAAAATAATACCTTAGACTCCTCACCAACTTCTTCACCAGCTTTGCCTTTCCTTTAGCATTGTTCACCTTCTTCATTGCATTTCCTTCACAACCCTCACCAAAAAACTCATCATTGGGATTCTTTGTACGCTTCTTTAATACCTTGTCATTATCCTTAGGTTCTTCAGCCAACACAGTGTCGCTAGGCCTGAAAGTCTCCTTCAGCAACACTTCATTATCTAGAGCTTATCCTCAAACTTCTCCGCCTTCTTCAATACCTTCTCATTATCCTTGGGTTCTTCAGCCAAAACCTCATTGCTGGGTACGGGTATCTCCTTCAGCAGCACTTCATTAACCATAACCTTATCGCCAAACTTCTTCGCCTTCCTCATTGGCTTTTATAATACCTTCTCATTATCCTTGGGTTCTTCAGCAAAACCTTATCGCTGGGCACGGGGATCTCCTTCAGCAGCACTTCATTAACCACAAGCTTATCTTCAGAGTTCTTCGCCTTCTTTATTGGTTTCTTCATTACATGCTCATTATCC
>BMAC01000262.1:1041084-1069573 GCA_014905375.1 Phtheirospermum japonicum | reverse complement strand
TACCTTAACTTCTTCGAGTGATTTTTTAAAGAGTCCCCAGCCCTTTTTGCACAGTCCACATATGTACCTTCACTAGAAAATAAAAACAAACACATCAGATATCAGATGCATGTAATGCTTTAAATTTATTTTCTAATACTTTAAATGGATTTTCTAATACATAATATGAAAAAGAAAACTTTAAAAATACCAAAACAAATATGGTACTTTAAGACTATTGGGTGGTACGTACTTTAGATGTGTTTTTGTAATACATTAAATATATTTTCTAATACATGATATGGAAAAAAAAGTTAAACCCACAAAATATATCTGATACTTCAAGCCTATTATGTGATACTTTAAATGTGATTTGTAATACTATAACTGCATTTTCTAACACATGATATAAAAAAAAAAAAAAATCACAAACATATATAATACTTTGAGACTATTTTATGATGCTTTAAGATAATTATATGATAAAAATATTTTTAAAATAATACCTTAGACTCCTCACCAACTTCTTCACCAGCTTTGCCTTTCCTTTAGCATTGTTCACCTTCTTCATTGCATTTCCTTCACAACCCTCACCAAAAAACTCATCATTGGGATTCTTTGTACGCTTCTTTAATACCTTGTCATTATCCTTAGGTTCTTCAGCCAACACAGTGTCGCTAGGCCTGAAAGTCTCCTTCAGCAACACTTCATTATCTAGAGCTTATCCTCAAACTTCTCCGCCTTCTTCAATACCTTCTCATTATCCTTGGGTTCTTCAGCCAAAACCTCATTGCTGGGTACGGGTATCTCCTTCAGCAGCACTTCATTAACCATAACCTTATCGCCAAACTTCTTCGCCTTCCTCATTGGCTTTTATAATACCTTCTCATTATCCTTGGGTTCTTCAGCCAAAACCTTATCGCTGGGCACGGGGATCTCCTTCAGCAGCACTTCATTAACCACAAGCTTATCTTCAGAGTTCTTCGCCTTCTTTATTGGTTTCTTCATTACATGCTCATTATCCTTGGGTTCTTCAGCCAACACCTTATCACTGGGCCCGGGCATCTGGATCTCCTTCAACAACACTTCATCAGCCTTGTGATCTTCTACCAAAACATTCGTCAGAAGCTTATCACCGAATTTATTTGCCTTCTTCACTAGATTCTTCAAAATCTTTTCATTATCGTCGTTCTACTGCCATACCTCGTCACTGGACCCAGGGATCTCCTTCTCTAGCCCTTCATTAACATTATGCTCATCTCCCAACGCCTTCTCCAAAAGCTTCTTTGGAGGCATCTTCTTTACAAGTTTACTCAACCGCGTGGCATCCTCTTTTTTATTTTCTCCAACAATCGAAACCAACTTCTTTGATACGCTTAATCTGGCAATATCCCCTCGAACTAACGATAGGGTTGCAATTTTGTGACCGTCTTCAGATCCAACATGTTTCATTTTCTTGTTGCTGTGATATGAAATCCTTATCGCTCTTCTCTTTTCATAAATCTATATAAAAAAAAAGTAACATGCTATTAAACACACAAAAAACTGACACACACCCGCACGACATAAAACAAAAACACATAAAAATGTCTCCCCATGTATTGAAGAATCGGTGAACAAGCACCACAAAAAAATTAGCAAACCAGATTCTTTTAACAAAAATCACACAAAAATAATGAGTGACACAAAAACCACACAAAAATCAAAAGTCACACAACACGTAAAATCAGAACCCTAGTTTCGTAATAAACAAAAAACCTAGTTCCTATGTGCAAAATAATTAACAGGTAAGGGGATGTATAAGAACACAAAAATACGAACACATAAAAGCAGATTTTGAAGAACATTCAAATCAAATATGAAATGAAAAACACAAAAACTATAAACACGGGAAAAACCATAATAAATAAAAAACGAAGAAAATATAGAAAATTATCTTCGATTCGAACCGCTGAAGTAGCCGCTGATGATACTTGACAATTTCTCGTCTCCACCGTAATTAAAAATCACTGGCGATTTCTCCTCTCAAATCTCAAAGCTTTTGAATGTGGAATTTTCGCTGTGTTTTCTTCTCGATTATTTTTTGGGTGGATAAAAATAAAAATATGAATAATCATTTTTTGTATAAATAGGTAAGTGGTCACAGGTCAGTTGGATTGGGCTGGCAAACGAACGAGTTTTTAAATTAATTTATAAAAATGGGAACTTCTATGATGGAGGAGGGTGAGGGTATGGTGCCATAAAAATACCGTAGTCATTTCCTATAAAAATATTAAAAAATGATCTTATAAATTGTTAATATTAAATAAGTTAGAACTCTATTGATCGACACCTCTATATTTATAGGATTTAGATGTTCTATTTTCGTGTTTCACTTCATGTTTCGTTCATTATGAATGGCACGTGTGTCTATTAATGAACTATCATAACCCCTGCTTATCTTATGAATGAAACAAAAAGTGGCAAAAGTAGAACAAAAAAATTGTTCCCCTTCTAACAAGTTACAAAGTAGTAAATAATCTCTTCACCACATTATGTTGAACGAAAATAATATCCTCCACGGGTTTTCCATAAATATTTGGATGAACTTGGTAAACGTTCAGCTTATATCTATGCTTGACCACAATTTCATATTCCATTATTAATAATTGAAAAAAAAAGGATGAACACTATTAATTAAAAAAAAAAAGGATGAAGTAGTCTGATACTATTTCTGTTTCGGGATAAAAGTGATCAGGATCAGTTCAACCCTATGCCTCTAGCTTGAGGTCAGTGGTTAAACTAGCGCTGTGTGTACAGCTCGAGATTTCTGACTTGGGCTGAGGTCATATGAAGGATCTCGAGGCTTTAAGCCTAATGTAGAGTAACCGAAAGAGGAATCCAGAAGGATGACGTGGCATAAGGCCCTGATTTTAAGGAAACCCTAAAAAAGTACACCTATAAATAGATAATCACAAAAGTACAAAAGTAATTCATTCTCTAATCAAGCAATTATTATTTTCCGAATTCTCTCCCTCTACTAATTTAAGCATCGGAGGGGGTTCGCCGGAAAACCTTTCCGGCTCCCATCTGACATTTGTTGGTTGCAGGCATCCTTTTTCCCAATTTTAAGAGATTCTTTTTAAAGATTTAGAGGCACTCATCGGCTTCCCATTTTCAGGTAACAAACAATTTCATATAAGGCACTGAATTTTATATTCATTTTTCACCAAATTGTATTTTAATTATTGATAATTTGCATGTTCATCACATCACTTTGCACATTTATTACTTTACGATAAATATATAAAAGATGTGTTATGAATATGACCTTGTGAATTTTTATATTTATCAAATGTGATAAATATGCAAAGAATATATAATAATTATAAATTTATAATATATTTATCACTAACCACTTGTATATTCATTACACATTATTTCATGCGATATATTGGTGATGAATATATAATGCATTAAGCATGCAATTCATCATCCACAAGGTCCATCAAATAATACTAACTTTAGCAAAAAGTATCAAATAAGTATTATTTCAAGTAATACGATACTAATTTATATCTAAAATTATTATATTTTATAAAAAAAACAAATCTATTTTACATTCGACTCTTCATAGTTAGTAATAAATTAGAATAGCGATCTATTTCGTTGACCATGTGCGACACCAATGTGTCGGTGGCTCAAAGCCAGGTGTACCCAGTACAGCAAGGGCCCTATTAACTTTTCCGCAAAACACCAAAGCCAATAAACCTCAGCTCTAGAAAGGTGTGAAAATTCACGAAAGTAAAAGCCCCGCACAGTACACGAACTCATTTCTTTACGTGACACGCGTACATTCATCTTCACTCACAGCGGTGCCTCATAAAATCTATGCCGTTGGCTGCCTCAGGGGTCCCTTTGAAAGGACACCCCAACAAATTAATTAATTTATCCCCCATTCTCTCTTTCTTTATATCTTGCGTATAAACAAATAATATATATTTATCTATTTCTGTCAAGCTGTTTCTTGTGCTTTTGTTGTAAGTTTGTTTTTGTTCTCATAATTTCGTTTAACCCTTGCTTGCTATCGTTTTCACTGCGAAACTGATCAATTGTTATGATAAGTTGTTCAAGATTTATTTTCTATTTTACTTTCATTTTGGACAATGTTAAAGTAACTGTTTTGGGGATATTCTGTATATTTTAGGGTGTCAATATATTATAAATCCATTTTTTTTTATCTTTGGTAACCAGGGTATTTGGTCGAGTTCATATTATGTAAAACACAATTTACTAAGGTTTAGAACGAATTGATAAAATCGTGCCAACTTCTGAAGATTGGCTCGTGTTTGTTTAAGTAACTCTAGGTCGGGTTTCACGTCTTTCAGAAATTGCCAGCACAGCACTATATATCTATATCTATATATATTATTAGTAGTATAAGTTAACACTGTTTTGCATTATTGGACTTTTGACATATGTTAACATTTGATACATTTAATTTGAGTTTCTAATAAATGTCCCTATTTATTGCACTTGTAAAAAATTCAATAATACAAGAGCACTGAAGTAGCATGAAATAAGCCGCGAGAAAAGATATATTTTCTCATATGGACCCTCGTATCATATGTGCATATTGGCATGTATTTTGGTGGTATATTATAATACAGCGCGCGTGTGTGTGTGTGAGAGTAATAATAAGTAGATAGAGAGATAGGTGGGCATGTGAGATGCTTTTATAGAGGCTGATAATGAAAATGGCCCCTCTTTAATGATATTCTCTCTCTTAACATGAAAATTACTTTAGTGGGCTGTTCCAAGGTTAGGACTGGAAAAACATTTGCTTTTAAATCATTAATGATATTGGTGCAGATACAATTAAAAATCAAGCCACCATCTTCATCAGAATTACTATGAGGCGGGGTTATCATTCTCATAGTCGTAGCCACAGAGAAGGAGCCATGGCTGGTGCACTTATTCATGCTGCTGCCTTTGCTATTTCCAAGTCTTTTCACTCCTTTGAGCCATGCCTTACCCTCTGTTCTCTCGGTATATATATATATATATATATATATATATATATATATATATATATATTTTTTTTTTTCTTTTATTTGGTAGTTTTCATAGTTATGTTGATCTGTGTGTTGTATGTGCATTTTGTGTGTTTTCTTGTTTTGGGCATTTTTGCACTTTTTTTTTTCATGCTATCTGCTTTTTGTTTAGTTTGAAGTAGAAGTAAAGTATAGGGAAAAAAAACAAGAGACCTTAATTCTTCTTATCGGAAATGGTATTTTGTGAAGGTTGGAAACAAGTTAGTCAGAGATATCCTTGATCCTGAGGGAGATTTTCGGGATAATGCATTCTTGGTTTGGTTTTCTGTTAATTGGGATTTTGTTGGCACTGTTAAATTTATTTAATTAAGCTGTAGATTTTGAAGAAAAGAGAAATTATTAGTATCTTTATTGAATGTTGGTGGGAAAAGTATATGATTGTTTCATATACAAGTTGGTCAGGTATGGAGGTTCTGGGTCGATTTATTTGCTTTTTATTGTGTGCAAGTCAAGTCATTTGAAGTAAGAAACTTAGAGAAACATAATCCTAGTGCAATTAGGCTAGTAAAGAAAGTTGACTTTGGGGCAGATGGAACTGATCTGTAAGTACATATGTAAAATTAATTTCTTATATCACAGGAGTCTCTGGTAGTATGGTATACATGGTTCTACTGGAGCAGGGAATGATTTGTATTAATCTTGCATTAAATCTCTTTGTATGTTTTGGGATTGTATAAACTCGTAATAGAAAGACTCAAGAGGAAACCGAAGAAAAAAGATTTAGATAATAAACTTTGTTATGTACTCTCATATGCTGAATCTTTACTGTAGGAGTGGAACTCTCCAAAACCTAGACATTCTCGTTTGATTCAGAGTGCCCCTGCAACGCCAAACTGTGAGTAAGAGTTCGATCAATTTGCATATTTTTGACAATATCAAATTTATTGGTACTTAATGTAACTGATGCATGTTGTTCCTTTTAATTTTCCCCTCCTTCAAGGCTGATGAGCAACAGGCTGAACTATGGACGCCTTTGGTCCCCCAAGGATGGAAACCTTTTGTCGGCTCAGACAGTACGTCCAGTAAGTAAAAGAAACCTTCTTCTTCTTCTTGGTCTACGTACCGGAACTGATAACATTCGAGATTATGCAGGATTATACACGAAGGATGCTTTTTTTTTTTTTGGCTATCTCTATAGTCTATGTCTCTTATCCCCTCCACTAGTACTTATTCTGGTGTGGTTTTAATAGGACTCCTTACAAGCGTTCTTCTCCTCCTCCTCCTTCTCCCCCGTTGCCCAAGTTTTAGTTTTCAAGTCTTTATTTAGTTTAGTTTTTTAAGGTTTTCCAACTTCTTCATTTTTTTTTAATACGGCTTTTTAGGAATTTTTAGTTTTTTTTCTTTTCATTTATTTAGTTTTTTTTAGTTAGTTTATTTTTAGGGATTTATAATTTTTTGGTTTTTTTTTTCATTTTAATTTTTTATTCAAAATTTTGTTTTAGGGGAAATTACAAACGGTTAGGCTATCTGACAGTAGTGTACCTCAGTTTGGTAACCTTTTGGTTAGTGAAATGAATTATGGAAATTTAGTTTGTGGTTTACCAACTTTCTAATGGCCTTTATTTTAATAAAGCAGGATTGCCGGAGAAATCTGAAGGTTATATTCAGGTGTTCCTTGACGGAGGACTAAATCAGCAGAGAATGGGTGTAAGTAATTCACGTTACTATCATCAGATTTCACACTCATGGATATGTCTTTTCTTGAACTAATTAAATATCAGTTGCCTTGAGTCTACTAAAACGTGTAATTTGCCCATAAAGATTTGTGATGCAGTTGCTCTTGCCAAAATTTTGAATGCAACGCTCATAATTCCGCATCTGGAAGTAAATCCTGTTTGGCAAGATTCAAGGTCCTTTTTATTGAGTACCTTTCGCAGTAGTTTTTTAGGATTTCATTTTTTTTTTTTTAATATTCTGAAACTTTAACTAAATCACTCGGCTCCCACTCTCTCCTTTTGTTGTTGCAGCTCTTTCATGGATATCTTTGATGTGGACCACTTCATTAATGTATTGAAAAACGACGTGTCTATAATTAAAGAGGTGCCCGATGAATACTTTTGGAGCACACGAGAGTACTATGCTACAGCCATAAGAGCTAACAGAGTAAAAACAGCGCCCGTTCGTGCTTCCGCAAACTGGTACCTGGATAATGTTTTGCCTATCCTGGAGAGGTTGGTGTGAGAGAAAAATCTTTTTTTTTTTTTGGATATAGAAATTATAATTCAATTTTTTATGCTCACTTACGCAGCCTGCTCTAATTTTATGCATGGTTTATTGTTGGCTTCCGTTTGCATACATATCACGATTTATTTCTCTGAAACTATGTGTTATCTAACATCTTCTGGACTTGTTCCAGACAAATATGTTTCTTTTTTACCCGAACAACACACACACACACACACACACAAACACCTATATACTAAACAAAAATATCTCTTTCCTATGTGTCTGCCTAGGAAGCTTTGACGTGTAATTTTCTTGTGGTTGGGATGCTTACTTGACGAACTTTGGAGGTTTGGTGACTTACTAAAATATAAGAATTATAATATCTACCTAATTTAGTATATTTCCTTTTATTATATTTTGCCAAACTTAATTTTTTTTAAATTATATTTTGCCTAATTTAATATATATTTTTTTATAATTATATTTTGTCTAATTCAGTATTCCTTTTATTCTTCTAATATAAAAATATAAAAGGTCATATATAATTAGGGAAAAAAAAATCTAAATTAGCTATCTTAATTAAAAGACAAATTACTTATAAGATAATGTTAATTACAAAAAAAACTTAATTATGAAAATAAAATAAGTTGTACTTATGATAAAAGTTAAAAATTATATTCTTAGAATTCCAAATATAAATATAAGTAAATTATGAGTTATTTGCAATAATCTAAGTATGTAACTAAATATTATTAATGAATTCAATCTAAATATAAAAAATATAAAATTATATAATAATTAATAATTATTGATTAGACACCGTTATAAGGCGCCACGTGTTGAGAATATGACGTCTTTTGAGTTTTTCTAAGTATGTCACTAAAAATTATTAACAAATTTAATCTAAACATTAAAATATAAAAGTGTTCAATAATAATAATAATTTAATAGAGATTAGACAAGGGTTGATAATGTGACAACTTTTGAATTTTTCTAAGTATATAAATAATATTATTAACGAATTTAATCTAAACATTAAAATATAAAATTATTTAACAATAAAAGAACAATAGTTAATAAATAGTGATTAGACATCTGTACAAGGCATGAGTTTAGAATACAGTATCTTTTGAATTCTTAATTTTTAGATATAAAAACTCTGTAATTATCATAAATATATTTTATATTTATCTTTAAATAAATCCCATGTAACACACTGGTGTTAATTAAACTAGTATGTATGTGGGTATATATGTGAGCGCGCGTGCGCGCGCTTTGCAGCTGTTCTGGATTTTAGTTTTCTTTTGGGCTTAATTTTAATTTTCTTGGGTTTTCCAGTTATGGAATTGCTGCAATCGCGCCTTTTTCTCACCGCCTGGCTTTCGACAATATGTCTGAGGACGTCCAACGACTACGTTGTAAAGTCAACTTCCAAGCATTAGTTTTCGTCCCTCACATCAGAGCTCTTGGTGAGGCTCTCGTTAGCCGTCTCAGGTATCCTCCCAGCACAACCGAAATAGACAGCAGTGAAAAAACCAGTGATTCTAAACACAAGCAAGGAGCTGGAAAGTTCGTTGTCTTACACCTCCGTTTTGACAAGGTACGTAATTTTTTCCTTTCGTACAGAGGATTTTCAGCAGTACGTTTAATTTCGGTTTCTTATTTTTTTTTTCAGGATATGGCTGCTCACTCAGCTTGTGACTTTGGTGGAGGTAAAGCTGAAAATTTGGCGTTGGCAAAATATCGGCAAGTTATTTGGCAGGGAAGGGTTTTAAACTCTCAATTTACGGACGAGGAGTTGAGGAGTCAGGGACGATGCCCTTTGACTCCCGAAGAAATTGGATTGCTGCTGGCAGCTTTAGGATTCGACAACACCACGCGCTTGTATCTTGCTTCCCACAAGGTCTTTCTTGAAGTTTATTGTTTTTCCTTAATTTCTCGTCTGATAATGGACAATAGGATGATAATAGACGAGTCTGTGGTTTTGTATTCTGAAAGCTTGCCGGTTCCCTTTTTTTCTTTTATAATATTTGTTAGTCTATTTTCAGGTTTATGGTGGGGAAGCTAGGATCTCAGCGTTGCGAGGTTTATTTCCTTTAATGGAGGATAAAAAGAGTCTGGCCTCTTCAGAAGAGCGAGCTCAGATTAAAGGAAAGGCTTCACTGTTAGCTGCAGTTGATTACTATGTCAGTATGCACAGTGATATATTTATTTCCGCATCGCCGGGAAATATGCACAATGCTGTGGTAAGCTCTTCTGGTCAGTTTTTTCCATATTCCTTGTGGCGTAAATTATAAAAACTATCTTCTCATAAAAAGAAAAAAATAAAAAAATCAATTCTCTTTGAAATTACAAATACCCCTTCGCATTTACTTCTACTGTACAAACTGCAGCTACTGAGGGAAATGAACATCAAAGGGTTATTTGTAGTTTCGAAAGATTATTACAACTTTATTCTAATCTCGTAATCAAGCTGGTAGTGTAAGTGACTCTTGCCTGCGCCAGCAGCAAAGACTACATTCTCGTGCGAGTGATTGACGCTGTCATATTTAGAAAATTAGCCGTGAAGCGCCGACTAAGGTTTTAACTTTATGTTGTTTGGTCATCATATTGAAATCGCTTAATATAGTTATGGAATGTAACAAGGTTGTACTATCGGCATCATTTGTTGCAACTCAAAAAAAGAAAGTTATTACACTTTGGAGTACATAACAAGAATTTGGTTTCAATTATTATTATTATTATTATTATTTTGAAATCTAACAACTTTACAAACAAAGATGAAGAATTTGCTCTTAAACAAAGAAAAATACCCACTCACGCACACGGTGGGATTTGACCACACGGCGTGCTTACCTTCAACCACTGGGCTAGAAGCCAAATTCCCATTTTGGTTTCAATTTTCCGTACCCTAATGTTGTAATTTTGTCTTTTAACATCAGGTGGGCCACCGAACATATGAAAACAAGAAGACAATAAGGCCTAACATGGCACTTCTAGGCCAGCTTTTCTTGAACAAGAGTCTGACTTGGCCAGAGTTCCAAGAGGCCATCATAGAAGGGCATCAAAGCAGGCAAGGGCTGCTCAAACTACGCAAACCGGAACAGTCTATATATACGTATCCGGCACCCGATTGTATGTGCAGTGCTTGAGGTTCACTTGTTTAGATCTCATATAAGTTTTCGTTTGCATCTACTGTTTTCAGGTTTGTACTACTAAAAAATAAAGTTGTTCCTCTTCACTCGTGTATCACGACCACACATAGGGTATTTATCGGAGGCATGGGAGATTGTTGTAAAATTTGGGATCATAATATACTCATAAAATATCTTGAATAGCATATAGGATATTCGTGTAATATTATACTCATTTATATGTTTCCATATTATTTTTTCATTGGGGCTTGTACGGAGGAATGCATTTCATTTGTTTTGTGCTGCAGCAGATAGCAGACTATTGGTTTTTGTTCACTTGATAAGTCTTCCTTGATCATAAGGAACTCAGATGATGAGGTTTTGTTTTTTCTTTCTTTATTTTTAGTTCACAGTAGGATTCAGTTTGTGGCGGATGACACACACATCATGTTCTGAAATACCTCATAAAAATTAAATTAAACCACGAGGAAACTAAAAAAAAACCCAAGAAACAAAAAATATCCATATCTTCAATATCCATGGTCTTAAACCACGAGGAAACTAAAAAAATCCCAAGAATAAAGATTACTGAAGCATAAGCTTACTAGAAAAGCACAAGTGTGTATTCACAATACCCCCAAAAGAAAAGATGCTACAGCACAGAACCACAAAACACCAATGAGGAATATTTACAGTCAATTACACCGATGGACTACTCAAATTCACCCGACTACGATTCCAATTTCACAGGCCCACATGCCATTCATCAGTCTTGCTGATGATCTGCCTGATCATTACCCAGAGACCCAGGGCTCGACATCTTAACATCATTCTTGTCCTTCTCAGCTACTGCGGGGCCACTACCACTGCGCAATTTCGCCAACTCTTTAACATCATCCGGATTCAATGTGGGCCCCATTTCTTCCTCGATGGGCAAGGTCCTCTTTGATCCCTCCAGAGCAACACCAAGAACTATATTCTCTTCCAGAGACGGTTTAGTCGTCGGTGTAACTGATTGTTGTCTCACATCTGGTTTCGAATGGGAAGTTGAAGGAACATTTTCAGATCTTTTGTTTCCATCCGGCGAGGAGACTGAGGTAGTCTCTTGGCCCATTTTTTGAGTATCAGTATTAGAGACAGGCTTCAACATTTCTTTTGTCTTATTGTCGGTAGACGCGGTTGCTCCATATTTAGAATCTGCGGTCGAAGTTGGTTCGCCTTTAGCATCGACCTTATTATCAGGTGTTGACTTTGCTGTAGCCTTGCCGTCATCCTCCCCATTCGCGCGGGTGGGACGAGACTGACTCTTATTGGTCTTGTCCTCCCCATTGATTTTGTAGAGCGGTTCGATTAATAGCGGGGGGCGATTCGACGCTGGCCCCCGGCTAAATATGGAGTCTGAAAATGGTATACTGTCCAAGTCTGCATCGGTGAATATTTTCTGAACTGTGCGGATGGGAGTGGCTAATCGAGCACGATGATGCCTAATGACTCTCAGAAGATCGAGAAGAATAGCTTCCTGTATTTCAAACAAATTAAAAAAAAAGATAAGTCAAGGGTTTGATAGAAAGAAAATAAGAAGAAAAGATAATCGCAAAAGAAAATAAATTATTATTACGTAAAGAAATAGAACAAGAACACAAGGTTCTCCTCGGGAAATATCCCGCCCAACTTATTGCCGCCAAAATACTTGATGCCAAGATAACCCTAACAACTTACAATGAACTATTTAAATAGATAAGTAACCCTAACCCTACGGGCCTAAAGCCTACTATTACTTGAGGAAATGACTACGGCCCTAATAAAAAAAATGCCATTGCCTAACGCATAGGACCCTTGAGTCCAATCGACCGCTTCTAGAGCTGGAATAAGTCTGTTGCGAGCCTCTCCACCCAATTTCTGCATATGATAAATGCGAAAGCACTGACCCCACGAGGCACCCTTCTGCAACGAGTTCATTAGCATGGAAAGTGGAAAATTCCATATTAACCCCTGCCTCACAAAGTGGTGGCGCAACTGGCTGCGAATGGGCTACTGGAATAGAGGTAAGCAATTAATAGCAATTGCCAAGTTTCTGAATATTTTGAGCAGAACGAGGTGAATAGCGGGAAGCGAGGACGCTGACTCCGTGACGCTAGAGCTAGACAAACCCTTTTCGCAGATTAATGTCACCAGTAGATCCTCAATTCGATCAAGTTTTTGACAACTTCTGATCAATTCTGGAGAACACATCTTGCTTCTCAACACCTTCTCTATTGTCTTAACGTATGCCTCCATTCATGGAACCATGGGCAATTCAGCAAAATTAAAGAAAAAAAAAAGTGGCAGGTCGAAAGTCGGACCAATTGATAGAGTCGATGGTTTGATAGAAAGAAATAAGAAGAAAAGATAATCGCAAAAAAAGAAATATAAATTATTATTACGTAAAGAAATAGAACAAGAACACAAGGTTCTCCTTGGGAAATATCCAGCAAAGCTTATAGCCGCCAAAAATACTTTGATCACAAGATAACCCTAACAACTGACAATGAACTACTTAAATAGATAAATAACCCTAACCCTACGGGCCTAAAGCCCATTATTACTTGAATATAACCCTAAACATAAATAATATAAAAGTGATGCGTAACAAAAAAAAAAATTGAAGCAGGCAGAATCAAAGATCATGCAAATTGCGAGATTATGTCGTATCCATGCTAAGTGGCAAATTATTGAGTGGATCAAATTGGTGATGAAATTGACAGAAAAGCTTTGTTGAGTTTAGTTTATATTTATGTCCACTAAATCACATTATTAATAAGCATTCAAATCGCCACTGACATTTGGCATTTTCCCCTTCTACCAATTTGTACCATAGCTAAAGTTTAGTAGCAGCACTTCATAGTCTTTGTTTGCGAAAAAACCTATTTTAACCATGTTTCCATTTAACTAATACGATTGCATGAGTGGAATTATGCTCATGAAATGCATCAGCTAATACAGAGGCATCTTAATTGGAGGGAGTGTCTTACTAGTTGAATACTCACCTTAACACACAAATATTCTTCAAAATGTGAGGTCTTCACGAAGCAGGACACCAATATCTGTGTTAGTTTGGAATTAATGAGGTCACAGCATTTGAGTTAAAATTGTAGCATCACAAATTCATATTTCCAGGACAACATGTGATTTTCTTTTCCACTAATATTTTCAAAGCAAACACAGTGCAGAAAATATCACAGCAATAGGAATAAGAAATACGAAAAACTTAATCTACAATCCAGAAATGTAATCATATTATGCACATTAAGCTTTTATGATGCCAATTATCTCCTGAACATAAAAATTGAATAGATCTGAAAGAGTATAGTAACAGTAGAAGAATTTATTCTGATAAGAACATGCAGTTTCTTTGTCTGCCTATCTCTGGTTCATAGGTGAAGGAATAATATATAGCTTTTCTTTCTTCAAATTCATTAGAACTTTTTTTTTCTCAAAAAGTTAAATAATAACGAGAAATTGATATTTATAGAGGTAGAACTGTTAAGTCTATATATATATAAAGTGAAGATACGAGCAGATTCAAGAACTGAATATAACCATTAGGGCCTGATTTTCAGGATTAATATTATCCAAGAATACTCGTCTATGCAATTTCTGTTGCTCCACTTGAGGGTTCTTTGCTAGAACCTTGCGCATATCAGCTACTATGGTCTGCACAAAGAAGCAATGAACAGTTTGTGAAGGGTCAAACCAAAGAAACTAATTTATTTCTTTGCGACAGAATGTATCAATTAAAAGATGAGTCCTCACATTAATTTTGCTGACATCTAAGTGACTTATGGCTATGTGGGTTTTGATGCGCCAGTGAGATTTTTGACTGAGATTTCTCACAACATTCACAGTGAACTTGTGGTTTGGAATGTGAACAGCTTCACGGTCTTCACCTCTTACAACTGTTGGTGACCACCATCCTACATGCTGCAAAGTGATAATGCAGAACATTTGTAAGGACAAACATATGAATAACAGATGGAATTACATTTACATAAATCTAAGCTCAAGACATATATTTACAAAACCATTTAGTGCATATATTATTTGCAGTCTTCAGCTACCATATATATTACAGGATGCTGAAGAGAGATCCAATACGAACCTCAACTGTCCCAGAAACTTCATAGCCTTCAATTTTGGTCTGAATCCACTCATTCACAACAAATGGACGTGTCGCGTGAATCATTGCACTTGAAAGAAAATTTGTGAAAATCTGAATACAACAATAAAGATGTATTTTGAGTGTAGTTAAGAAAGAAGTTTTAGATTTACCAACTAAACACCGCTCTAAATAGGCGACAATTTGAAAAATAAACTAAATAGTATTCAAGCGGAAATTCAAAGTTAATTAACACCTCACGTCCAGCTAGTGTGAGCAAAACTGTCCCAAGCCCTCCAGCTGTGAGCCATTTTTGGGTTGAGAAACCTAAAAGTTCCATAAACAATGATACAGCTGCAACCCAGACAGCAGTATATACAGCTTTGCCGGCAAACTGGAAACCCATCTGTCAAGAAGCAATAAAAGATTTTTACATGAGTATTTTCATCAAATGGATGTCAGTATCTTCATTAGATGGAAATGTGTCGACCTTTAAGCAGATTACTTTCTACTCTTTCGTCTTACACTTCGTGTATCTCATCCATTAGTATTTTATCTCTGAAATCTTTTTAACGAACGGGCTATGAATAACAGGATGCTTTCGTGACAATTTCGTAGCTGACAGATAAATAAATATTGATATTGTATCTCAAATCTAGTCGTGAAAAGTACAATCGATGTTAAGAGAAGTGGGATACGAGGTCAATCAATTTGAAGTTCAGTAGAGGCAAGCAATTCTATCATGTGCTATTACAAGGACATAATTACCTTGGTCACAGTTTACTACCTCAGAGTCACTTTTGACTCAAAAAAATCACAGGTGATAAATGGCGAAAAGAAAGCCTTCAAGAAATTAACAATAAGGTACAATAGTAATGCTAATAAAAGCATTTGCGCGCAGAAATTGGCTAAATTATGCCTGCTGGTAGTAAGAAAACTATAAGGGCTATCAGGAATTCAGGTCCGAAATGGGATTCTTACAAAGCCTGTTGCATGGGATAAAGTTGGCACTTACATTTCTAGTATCGGTGGGCCCATTTGTCTCCAAGAAGAATTTTTGTCCTTGTTGAACCAAACTGCATAACATAATCCAGAAGAAATCTTAGTCCTTCCAGATGTAAATGTGTCGTGAACATATGCACAAAATAGATTGTGTAATTACAGATGCAAAATATGAAGCCACATGAAAGAAGACAAGATATGTTGTTCCTTGGCGAGGAGGATCAATGCATAATACATCATTGCAATGAATGAAAAGATGAAAAAGATGAAGACTATTCACAAACCGTAGTTATCAAATTATGTGGGGAATTGGGGATCATGGTTATTTGCCTAGGTCCACCACCCAGGTAAGTGCTTGATGTAACTCAGTCAAGTAAACTTCCCCAATAATTATGTATGAGGATCAATGGATATATCCATACATGCATGCAGTTCCTAAATGCAATGGCGCATCAGCAGACACTCCAGGGGCATGAATGGATATGTGTATAAGGTTATTTCAGAATTGAATAATGCAAGTCCAGTAAGAGAAAATGTCATGAACAGATAACTGATTGGGCTAGATCCTACCATACGCCAAATATAAAAAAACAATGATATGAACACTATCTCATCATGTTAATACCAAACTCAGAGCAAACATGAAGTATAGTATCTTTAGCCACATTAATAAATGGATATTGACACTAACCTTGACAGGCAATATGCGAAAGCCAGCACGGTTGATAATGATCTGACAAAATTTAGGAGCCTTTGTTTAACAATTTGACCAGCTTCTGTCGGAAGCATCATTGGATCCAATGCTCTGTAAGATACATATTCATTCAGTGTGATGAATTACTTGACATCCATTTCAAATGATATAACTAACCTGCAGATAAAGATTGCCCCAGCCCATAGTAGCAATGGTTGAATATAAGAGGTTGTAACTTGGTATGCATTACTCTTTTTCCAGTTATTGTCAGTCTTCTGCACCATGTTATGATGCAGTGTACTTAAATTAGAAGTGGAAAAAAAACTCAACTCAATTTAACAAAATCCCTTTAATAGTAATATAAATCATACAAAAGAAATTAGGAGCTGAATAGAAAACTAGAATCGTGAAGGAAATACATTGAGAAATATGTTTCTGCTTAGTCGGACAAGTGGCCCAAGTCCCCATACTGCAAAAATAACAATACCAACTGCTGAAGCCAATTTAATAACAAGCGGACTTCCTTGCAGAAGATTAAATGATCTGCAAACCAAAACTTTTGGTTCAAAAAATTGCCCAACACAAAGCCAAAGATATGGCAGTCACTATAAATATCCATGTGGGTGCTCAATTAAACGTTATATGATACCAAAATTTCATCAATTCCAAGATAGATTGATATTTCCAAGTTCATGAGTGAACTATGCCTGAATAGGGATTAATTTCCAATTCATCCTTCCTTGAAAATGACATCCTCTACCAGACACTGTTCTTCCTAGTCCTTACAGGTGCTGAGACGAAACTTGGTTATCAAAATAAGCCCCCTTAAAATATCTTCATCTAAAAGATGCTCAGAGTGCTTATAAGACAACATTAACTATTTGGTGAAGTTTTTAAGAGATGAACTCATAAGCTCTCAAAATAAGATTTTAGGTTCTTATTAGCTCTAAAAGTAAATCATTTCTAACTTATTTATCATATCCCAACTTCACATTGTTTTGACTATACTTAAAGCTGCTGTTAGTCATTTAATCATTTCATTTTGAACCAGTAAGCCATACTTCCACTACAAACTCATAGTTAAGATATGTAATTTACATGCTAAAAAGGGTATCAGAATAATCCTTCAAATGCCAATAAAAACTTTAAACAGATGAAACAAATTCTTTGAGCAAAAACGGACTTGGAGGAACATATAGCCTTTCTCACAAATATAAACAGAATACACTATTGAATGCCTTTTGGGGGCATTTAACTCACTAACATTAACTGTTTGTTTCAGATACTTGAGTGTAATAAACAACTAACATAAATCACTGTAATTTATAGGCAATAAATTAGCTTCTTGAGTAGTGATGACCAACAAATGATATCGGAAATAAGTAATATCAGCTTTTTGATAGTAAGCATCTTAAAACAGACCAACTCAAAAGGAGTAATTACCTTGCTAAAGTTAAAGTTGCATTCTTTACACAGTTAGAGTCCACAGACGGGCCTGGATTTAAAAAACAACAACATCTAAACTGGTGATTTCTACAAGGAATGGTACATATTCGTCTGTATACTCTCTTCGATAAATTTGAACTCCAAGAATACTGTTGCTGAAAAAATGTAATTTAGGAACAGCATCAAGCTTCACCAAAAAAAAATAATAAAATAAAATAATAATAATAATAATAATAATAATAATAATAACCTTCCAAAATATCATGAAGAGAAAAATCATGTGCGTAGAGAATATTTATAACCTAGCTTAATGGAATTATTCAAATCAATATACAGATTACCAGAATATGTAAACAATATCCAAGTGAAACCTATAACAAAAACCCGAAATCCCCAATTTCATGAAGAGAAAACACAATAAAAAGAGAATACAATAATCAAACCCTCCGCAACACAGTTTCCGCATTTAGGAAGAATTATCTGAAATAGGATCCAAATACGAACTCGCTTAATCACGAACCGTACCAGCGAAATTGATGGCAAATTACTGCTTAGCAGACACAATCTGCCTCTTGGTTTCGTACTCTGCAGCTTAATATAGGTAAGAAAATAATAAGTACTTCAAGGAGAGAGAGAGATGAATAATTCAGCAACGAATGTTTACCCAAAAGCGCTCGCTGCGCTCGTGGTTCCTGCAGATTCCGAGCTCCAGAGACACTTGCAGAGAACCAAAGACAGACATGTTATTGGATGAAACCAAATTCTCTTTCCGCCCTCTTCCCCTTCTTATTTTGACCCCTCCCCCCAATCTCTCTGTGCAAACTCGTCTTTGTATGCATGGAACAAAAAAACTTTTCGGCCCGCATCTTAAACTACGGTCGCTTTTTAGTTTATTATACAAACAATTATCTTCATAGGCGACAATAGGTGGCACAGCATCATAGCACGATACGATAAGAAACACGATTACAGAGACAAAGATACGATAAGGCAAAAATGACACAAAAAGCAAGAAATACTAAATTAATTTAAATTTACACTTATTGTTACATTTATAATTAAATAAGATATAAAACAAAAAAAAACACGATAGTGCGATACGAACACGGCACGATAACACGATTTGCCACCTCTAATTTGCAACAAAAAACTATACGTGATTTGTAATTTATTCCTAAATCAAAATTTTTGTGTTTTATTTTCAAAATAGAATGACATGAGACAATTGGGTTGTGTTAGTTATCCGATTTTAGACAAAAAAACAACACAATTCTAATTTAGGGGACAAATTGCAAATCGCGTATAATTTTATTGTGATTTGTCAAAAATAATTAGTTTGAATGGTAAATTGTGAAAATGCAATAGTTTGAGGGGCAAAATAATTACCCCTTATATGTATGTTATTTAGAGGTGTCCATTCAGTTCAATCAGACACTTTTTTCAATTGTTGATTTTAATCGTAACCGAACTGGATGAATATCGATTATAGTTTCGATTTGTCCCAGTTATAATTTTGGTTTGTAACCATCGGTTCGGTTGTAACCGGCAATTATTTGATTTTTTGTATTTTTTATTATTGATAAATTTGATTTCGACCGTTAATTTTTAATTTTTTTATGTTTTGGCGGAAAGCGAAAATTGTCGGTTTTGCAGTTCCTGCCTAATAAAATAAAAAATCAAAACCTTTTTTTTTTGTCGATTCGATTTGTAACCGTGAACCATAGTCAACGGTTAACCAAACCACTAAACACAATTAGAAATTGTTGATTAACCGAGGATGAACACCTCTATATGTGTTATGTGATTAAAAATATTGGCTCACCAAGAATGAAGTCGTTGCTCTCCGAACTGTCTTCTCGAACTCAAGCGATCTGCAAAACAAAACTCAAGTCGGACATCCCCAGCATAGGCCCCGATACTTTAGTCAATATTCGTATATAGTGATAAACGAGTGGTCTTATGTGAAAGTAAAAATAATCAATTAAGAATATAATTGAGGCCTGAGTATTTTTTATATAGACAAGAGAGTGTTCCCAATTTAGGGTTTCCATCTCCCACTCACATAATATTTCCTTAATAAAACCACCGACTCCAAATTCGAATTCTCATCTTTATGCTAGTTACCATACTAACTAGAACTCTCGTATTTTTAGTAAGTTATCATCGAAACTATGGGCCATAAAACCATCACCACACCTTTAGCTCGTCGGGTCCCATACCATGACTATATCAGCCCGCAGAGGCCTATTCCATGACCATATCGGCCCACGAGGCTCATACCATGACCATGTCAACCCATCGTAAACATATAAAGCCTAACTCCTTTCTCTGACCTTATTTAAGAATATTATTACAATTTCAACCCATAAAAGCGCGATAATTCTTTTAAAGAGGTGACTCTTCTTATTTAACTGACCTAATTTGATATGCATGTCGGCCTGAATATTTGATGTCATGTCAGCTAGTCTCCCATATTCTATCTGATTGAGGTAGAAAAATAAGATAAAATATAAAACTCTTGTCTTGAAATCCTCCCTCACGTGATTCTTGGGAAAAGCGCAACCGTCAAAAATATTCCAAACATTACCTTATTAAATGTAATCCTACTGTTGTGTCGGAGATGACAAATGTCTTCCCCCCTTTTTTTGTGATAAAATAAGCCCAGTGGGCCCCAAAAAAAGCTCACAATTACCCTCACATATATAAAGTCGTCTTCACTTTCTTTACCTCGTTTACCTGTTACCCTACTAGACATTTTTTACTTCCCAGAGCATCATTTTCACAACGTTCGTCATTAACAACTCTCCAACCTTCCAGTAGGAAATGTCGCCTCCAATCCTTCAATAAATTAACTCGGTGACATCTCCTGCATACCATGGGTAAGTCCTCCATATTTTCACTCAATTTTGTCAATTTATCTTATCTCGATTTTGCGCATAATTTTGAATGTGTGCCTGTTTTCTCTTCTCTTTCCCTGTAATACCTTTAGCATCTTCAAATTCACAGAATACTGATTCCCAAAACCTTCACATTATTTCTCCTATGGAACTTACCCCCAATTTCGACCCCCCCTGTAAGTGAATCCATAGAAGTCCCCCTAAATAGGAAAACTAGTAGAAGAAACCTTAACCGACCTAGAATCGACTTACTAGATGAGCATGCTAGCGACCTGACCTGGGTCAAGATGGAAAACCATACCCGAATGTTGACCTAGGAAATCCCAACAACCATCCCTTTAATGAATCTTAGGCCTAATATCCTCCTTCTGACCACAATTGCTACCACCCCAGTCCCGCGACTGTAGTTCCCCTTATTCCCATGATCATCTCCCTCCTCTTCAACAAGGTGCTAGGATTACTATAGAGAATCCTTAGCTCATTCTTGATTTTGAGCTACTCCCTGTTTTTATAAATAACCTCCATCTCCCTGAACACATGGTTCCAGTCCTTCCTGAGGCTGGTAAGAATGATGTTGTTAATCCCCTAGCCGAGCATATAAAAAAGAGTCATTCTACCTCTCCTCCCGTAACCAGGCCCATTTCCTTATCAAACCTTCTTCCAAGGTGCCTGAATGGTGAGCTGAGTTTTTCTTCCTTTGCTCCTCTGAATCCTGGCCCTTCCTCACCTAATGGCAAGAGGTAACTCCTCCCTAAGACCCAGTAACTATAGGAAAACCTCCATATGTAACCCACCAGAGATACAAGAATCAGTTCGCTAAGTGGAATCGTCCTTGCGACGTGGTGAAGCTCACCATATTTGAGCGTGTGTATACCTACCTTGGTCTCAACCGTCCACCTCTTTCACCGATGTTAGAGTCAAAATTTGGTATGTCATATTTCTTGGATCTTCAATTTTGTTATTCGCAATGTGATCATATCTCTAACTAATTTCTCTTTTGTTTTGCAAAAAAGTTTGTTTTTGAATGCTCCTCAGACTCAGATCATGCCCCTGCTAATCCCCAGCTAAATCCTCTTCTAGCCGAAGAGGCACCCACTGAAAAAGTGGCTGAGTTAGAGGTCGAGGTCGCAGTAATGATAGGCCGGTACCTGCCCAAAGAAGTCACCACTGATCATGGCAAGAAAAGAAAGATTACCCATGGCTAGTCCCAACCTCAACCGTCCTCTGCTACCTCCGACCAAGATGTTGCAATCCTTGATCCCCTACTTGCTTCTCCTCCCCGAGCTAAGCATCATCGATCCTAGGAACCATCGAGCTCGACTTCCTCTTTACCTAATGGTCTCTTTAACTGTGAGGATGTTAGTAATTCCAGCAATTTTTGCAGAGCATGATATTAACACCTTGTAAGAAGTTTTTGGCGACCCTCAGCATCCCCTACCAGGTAGCTCTGGTTTCACAACACTTCACACAAATAACTTTATTCTTTAACACACCTTGTGAACATCCATGTATTCCCTCTTACTATTATATCTTATGCTTTTGTCTTAATGTAGTTGGAACCTCTCCTCGCTTCTCTATTTAGCTAAAGACCATCAAGAGACCTCTCTCGCTAAATGGAAAAAGGTGGCTGAGGAGTTGGTGCAGTAGATGATTTGTACATATTTGTGTGTGATTTTTGTATATTTTTGTATCTTATCTTGTGTGCTTTAGTAGGGTTTAAGTCGTATTTTGTCCCTTTTTCCTTATTTTGCATTTTTGTAACTTTTGTCATATTTTTAGGACTTTTCGTATTTCTCTCTTACTTTTAGTAGATTTTTATGTTATTTTTCTTTTCTTTGTTTTAGGATAGTCAATCAAGCTTAAGAGCGTTCCCGAGGATCAGAACTGTCTCGATTTGACGAAAGCACGACTCGGACCCGCGAATCACAACAACCGTTTGACACGCCATCGACGCCCAATCGACACGTCGTCGACGCCCAATCGACACGCCGTTGATGCACAGTCGACGTGCCATCGACGGACCATTTTCTAGCATTGGTGGTCAGGCCAATTTTTGGCCATTTTGGGCAAAATGACTATTTTTCCCACACTTTCACCCTTATAAATATGACCTCTTTCTCTAGAATTGAGAGCTCTTGAACCCCCCAAGGGTTTGAATGCCCAATCATGTCTCTATTTCTCCTTCAACTTTTCCAATTTTCTTCATGAATTTCCATATTTTTAGCTTTTAGTAGAATATATATCTTTACGCATTGCTCGGATGTTGGACGTAGCTTAGTCTCAATTTATGTATTTTCTCATTTGAACAATGAGATTCTCCATTTTTTATTAGTAAGATTTCAATTTCCTTTCTTTTATTATTGCAATTTCTCATTGCTTCATTCATGTGTTTTTGTTAGGTTTGTGATGTTATTGTTTTGGTAGTTCATTTACTTTCAATTTTCCATTGTTTTAGGTATAGGATTATTAGAAATTCATATGATAATATTTGTTGTTCTTAAACGTTCGTTCTCCATTGTTGCTTTCTTCCAAGCTTTTTATATTTAGTCATGTTGATGTTTGTTTTGAGTTTGTATTGCTGGATTTCTTGATGATTCGTGTTTAGAATTCTTGGGTTTAGTGCTTATTTGAGTTTAGAATCATCAATTGGCATTGTTGGGTGTTTAATTTACAAATTGAGATTGGCAATCCCAACTCGTAGATTGAGTGTTTGATGAAATGCCAATTGATCGTAAAGACGATTCTAGAGCCCCAAATCCCCGTTTTATTAATCTTTTCAAAGTTTTTGATTTCATTGCTCGTCATTTAAATTGCCGTCTTAGATATTAGAACTTTATAAACCAAAATTTGATCACGTGTTTAGCGTAGCTTTTTCCTTGTTTTCTCATTCATGAATCAATCACGAATATTTCTTCCGATTAGTCTTCCTCGAGAGATTTGACTTGAGTCAAGCTTTCCACTTACAATTGCTCCGTTCTCTTGCAGATGAACTTTTCTAATAAAAACGTAAGTGTAAAAAGTTCGATTCAAAATTTGGCGCCGTTGCTGATGAAGGCTAAAGGTTGTGATTTTTGTGTTTGCTCTTCGTGACCTTTGTTTGTGTTTTTATTTGTTTCGTTTGTGTATAGTGTTTGTCTGTGATTTTTCTTTTTATTTATTTTTGTTATCTTTTGCCGGTACGTTTAATCTTGTGTGTTGAGTTTTGTGTATGCAAGGTACCTTGACAACCTCAACCGCATCCCTTGAGGCCCGAGATTCAACTAAACATTCCCAGAAAAAAGAAAAAAGAAAAAAAGAGAGAATGTCTAACTATCGAGTGTCTCCACCGTATGACAATCCGTACATTTGTCGTGCCCCTCGACCGACCATTCCATTAAGTCCCACGATGTGGGAGTACGATCTTGACGATCTCTACTCCAAACAACTCCTGGTTTTCCATTGTCTTCCGAGTGAGGATCCACTTAAGTTTATTCATGAGTATGATGCCATCACCCAAACGTTCCCTCTTCAAGGCCTTATGAAGTATCAAGTGATGATGCGACTTTTCATCTACACGTTAAAGGATCGAGCAAGAACACGGTTGACAAATTTAGAGCTCGATTCCTTGTAAATATGGGAGGAAATTCACGATAAATTCATGGGGGCATTCTACTCCCCTCAATTCGCACGTCCGAATCATCAATGGAGTGATCAATGGGTCCCGTCTACAAACACTTATAATCAAAACCACAATGATCCATATGCTCCATACGATCACTACGATTATTATTTTGGCCTTCATGCCCCGCCACATGATTCTTACCATCTGATCTTTAACGATTTTAATGCCCCACTTGAACATTCTTATAATCTGGGCTTTAACCCCTCATATGACCCGTTTGCTCTACCTACATCAAATTCCTATGATTCAAGCTTTGAGTCTTATGTTCCCCCTAATGAATATCACGATTTGAGATATAATGATTCATATGCTCCGAATCATATCCTTATAATTTGAACTATGATTATTATCCATTGTCCCTTTCGTGTAATAAGCCATGCTACAATCATCACATTATACCAACTTCACCCATAAAAGTTCACGAAGCTCGTGATGAGGTAAACTGACTTCGTTTACACGAGGTTCCTATATTTGATGTAGTGGAGCCCACATTGGATGTTGGTAATTCAAGCTTGAACGCTCATTTGGGAGAGGTGTATAAGGAGGTTGAGATTGTGGATTTGGTTGAATGCATCACCCCTCTTGTGCTTTTTGATGAAGTTTTGGATAAGAAGGGGGTGTTTCCGTTAGAGATCCCGGAGGATGTTGGAGATTCGAGCTTACTTGCTCTTTGTGAGTGATGTGGTAGGAGTAGGTTAGACCTGATTTGGCAAACCGCTAGATAAGCACGGTTGGAGCAGAGTGACCAGTGCTTTTGGTCAGATCTTCCTCTCAAAGCAAGGCCTGATCTCCTCTCTGAAGAAGATTACGCTGAGCTGATATCTAGAAGAGATCCTTGGGAAAGTCATTAGAAGATCGGCTCAGGATAAGTCAGGACTGTAGACCCGACCTGGGATAATAAAAAGGAGGTAAGGTCAACATGATCCTAAAGAAAGGATTGATCGGGCTTTCTTAGAAGGCAGGGCTGGTAAAAGAATTGGCCTGACCTGGTAGAGATTTCCAGGACCCGGATAGTTGAAAAAAGGAGATCAAGATAGTCCCGAGGTGGACATAATTGAGGAAAGAGCAGGCCCAGAGAAGACCTGGTCTCCTGACCCCCTTTGAGGAAGACAAGTGGGACCACTTGTCAGAATCTGTTGCCTCAACGGCCCCTGATTCGCGGCCCTTATTCCCGAGATCCCGGAAAGGGTCCCCACTGGAAAAAACTATAAATATCTCAGCCCCAAGGCTGAGGGAGGTATGTCATTTCTTTTGTGCATTCCTTCTTTGCTTCCTGGAAAACATCTCATACGCTTTCTGACTTAAGCATCGGAGAGGTTTCCACCGGAAAACCACCGGTGGTCCTTTCTAATGTGTGTTTGTGTACAGGTCGAGAGGGTATACCAGTTTCCAGGTAGTATCATATTTTGAGGTGAAACAATTCGCGCCGTCTGTGGGAAGGCGATCAAACTCTGACGTGAGGGTTTTTTCTATGGCTTCAGACGGTTTACGACGAAACTTGGTGTGAGAGCTCAGTGGAACTCCCAGCTCCGCCGTGCCGTGGGGTATGCCGAAGTCAGCAGAAATGTCAACGGCAAGGCCCGAGGGGGTAGAACCGGCAGTGGCAGTAGGATCAGGCACCATGCCACCCCCCTCCAGCCGATCAACGCCTGCCGCTGGTGGGTTGTTCAATGACGTCCTCCTCAGGCAGCTGTCTGAGCTCATCGGCAATGCCGTAGAGACAGCTGTGGAGAAGAAGTTCGCAGAGATGTCAACGCCACCTTCCGGCGCTCGGCCAGATCGCACTGTTCCGCCGATGGATACTGAGCCACTGCGCGGCCAGCGCATGGATCAGACCCCTCTTCAGGACAAAGAAGAGCATTTCTCTACTTTGGATAGCGAGACATCAAGCCAGGTTAATCCAGGTCTGGCTGAGCAGATGCAGAGCTTGCAGAAGGAGGTGCGGGAGTTCAAGAAGAAAATGACGAGCACAGGCACAGTGCCAGCACGGCGAGGCACTCCGTTTACGGAAGAGGTCATGCGCGATGATGTACCGGCCTCATACCGATCTCTAGGCTTTGAGTACAATGGGACCACTGATCCATGGGACCATCTGAGCCGATTTGAGATTGCAGCAGCTCTGCACAAATTTTCGGATGCGGTTATGTGCTGGGTCTTTCCGATGACCTTTACCAAATCAGCCCAACTGTGGTTTAGCCAGTTGCCGCCTCGCTCTATTAGCAACTTTGACGATTTCAGCTCAGCTTTCCTGCATCAATTTTCTAGCTGCAGGAAATACCAGAAGATGCCACTAGAGCTGTTCAGCCTTAAGCAGAAGGAGAATGAGAGCTTGCGTGATTATATCAACAGATTTACAATGGTGAAGTAGAGGTGCCTTCTGCATCGGAAGAGCTCCTTGTAAACGCGTTAGCACAAGGCCTTCGACGGGGGGAGTTTTTCCAGTCGTTGGTGGTCAAGCCAGCTCTGAAATTCGGAGAGCTCCTGGAGAGAGCTGAAAAGTATATTCATCTGGAAGAGGCCTTGAAGATCAAGGAGGAAGGAGAAAAGAAAAGAGAGAGGTATGACAGAGAGGACAGGGTAGCGGTGAAGAAGCCTAGGCCAGAACCGTCCAGAGGGAGACCTCATTTTGACAAGTATACCCCCTGGCAACACCGCAGGGTGAAATGTTACAGGCAATAGAGAGGCACCCCGAGCTCAAATGGCCCAAGACCTATTCGTAGAAACCCAGGAAGGAAAGGTCTGACCGATTTTGCCATTTCCATAACAAGTATGGGCATGATACTGACCAATGTACTCATTTGAAGGACGAACTGGAGAGAATGGTTCAGGAAGGGCACTTGAAGGAGTATGTTCGAATAAGGAAGGAGGAAACTAGATCTGGTCGTAGCAGCTATGATCGTTCTCAGCAGAGTAAGAGAGACCAAGATAGGGGTCGTACTGAAGGAAGGCGGACTGATCAGGCCCAGGTCATTCATGGAGAAATCCAGATGATTACGGGCGGAGAGTTGGAGGAACATTCTCAGCGGACGCAACATAGCTACGTTCGAGCTGCGAGGGATCTAGTTCGAAAATCGCGTGAGGTGGGGCAAATGGCGTCTACCCCGAATATCTGTTTCGGGTCAGAAGATGGTGATAGCATTCTGGCCCCTCACATGGATGCTTTAGTTATAACGGCAACCATCGCCAATTATAACGTACGGCGAATTTTTGTGGATACGGGAAGTTCCGCTGATATTTTGTTCTATGATTATTTCCAAAAGTTGAAGCTGGACGTTGAGTTGGAAGAGGTTACCACCTCTTTGGTTGGGTTTGCAGGGGGAGCCTTGAAGCCTTTGGGAGTGGTTAGGCTCCTCGTGACATTGGGAGAGGAGCCGTACAGGGTGACCAGAATGGTGCGTTTTCTTGTAGTGGATGCGCCCTCCTTTTATAACGTAATGCTGGGCTGGCCGTCCTTGAGCCAATTTCAGGCCGTCTGTAACGCCCCGATTTCACTTTAGTCGAAATAGGATTTATATTTTTTTACTATTATTATTATGATATCTATTTTAAATAGGAAAAATACTAATTAAATATTTTTTTTTCTAATTTATTAGGTGACGAGCATTAAGGGGACTTAGGATTCAATACGTGCATTCACTCGACTTTCCACGACATTTTACGAGGTAGGGACCACTGACTTGTCTATGTTAAATTTTATGTACTCAAATTTATGTGCTATGTGTATCATGCGATTCTATGATTTCCAAAACTAATATAGCCGTAGACCAAATGTGTCTGTGACCGGGGAAAAGGGTCATCGGGTTATCCCGGCGTGCTATAACCACGTATTAAAACCAGAGACCCAAATGTGTCTGTGACCGGGGAAAAGGGTCATCGGGTATATCCCGGCGCGTTTTAGCTGCAGTCAACTTATTTTCTACGATAAAACTATGAATTCTATGATCGATTGTACTATTTGTGAGTTGTATGATTTTTGCATTGGTTAAGTCAGTGTAACTATTGAGTACGTTGAGCTCATCCCAAATCAACGACAACATTTTTCAGGTACCAACGAAGTTGTCGATCGGATGGGAGACGAGTAGAGGAATAAAAATGTTAAATGTTGGTTTTGTTTTTCTTTAAAACTTGTTTCATTGTTTTAAATAAAAGTTGAACTAGACATAAAAACGCGTTTTTAATTATAAAATTTCTTTTATGGTGATTTGGTTATTTATATTATGAATATTTCCGCTGCGTAATTCTTGAACGTTTGTAAAATGTAAATCTTTTAAATTAAAATCAT
>BMAC01000262.1:1010218-1025137 GCA_014905375.1 Phtheirospermum japonicum | reverse complement strand
CGCTTATTTATGATATTTTGGGAGGATTGACCGAAGTTTGAAGCCCGAAGGCATACTTTGAAGGTCTAAAATTTTGCTTGAAAAATGGTGGGTCAAGAGAACGATAACGAGGCACAACGAAGTACTCGTCGATCGACGAGTCAGTCGACGAGTTATCAACCAAGTGCTAAATACGCGCGTCAATCAACGCTGCTTCACCAGTAAAATATAGTAACGCCTGAAACCAATACTTTGCCCTGTTCACGCCTGACCTGCACCAAAAAACACGTCAGAAAAGGACCACCGGAGGTTTTCGGTGGAAAGCCTCTCCGATGCTTAAGTCAGATAAGCTTGTAGAGTATCTCAGTAAATAAGGAAAAGTGATACGCAAGAATGACATACCTCTCCAAGCCTTGAGGCTGGGGTATTTATAGTTCTCCTCAGTGGGGACCCCATCCGGGATCTCGGAAACACTGGCCGCGAATCAAGGGCCGTTACGCAACTAATTCTGACAAGTGGTCCCACCTGTTCCCTTTTAGGAGATCAGGATACCAGACCTATTTTAATCCTGCTCTCTCCAGGCTATTTCATGAGAGAATACATACCAGGTCAGGACAATTCCTGAGCTATGCTGATCCCTCTTTCGATATATCTCTTACCCTTTTTCCGAGAAGACCAAGTCAGGCCTTCCATATGACTGGTCTAGCCAAGTCTTGGCTTTTCCTTAATAATCATCATTTAAATCTACCCCTATCCAGGTCTGGCTATTCAGGCCACATCAACTCCCCCCCCCCGAAATGGTTGGGGGTAGATCCGTAAAATTTCAAGGCCTTTGGGAGTAAATGAGGTCCCACACGCCTTTTTTATTTCTCGTACCTGCACGAATCCCTAAAAATCCGCCTGGTAACCAGGCCTAATCATTTGCATTAGTGGCACCGGTCCATATCCCAAAACGGTTACCATACCTGCACGCCTTTTCAAGTACTATACCACTGACAAGTCAGCGGCGCATGACCTGCCCTACGACAGTTGGCGTTCTAGCTCACCGCCTAGTGTACTGTTCATCTGCCCCGCATTAAATGCGGGGATCCCATCAAATCCCTCTTTTTCCTCGATTTTTGTTTTTTGAAATTATCTCCTTACCTTTTATTCCCGCCGCACTCTCTCTTTCCTTCACTTTTCGTGTTTTTACAAAATACTCTCGAGCTTCTATTTCTTTCTCTAGCAATCCAGCGAGTTTAAGACCTTCAGTTTTTCCGGCCACCCTCATAGACCAGGTACTTTCTCGGTCCTTTCTTTTATTTTTCCGATAATTTCGTCATCCTCTTCTCCTCCCGACGCTCCTCCTGTTACTTCTCCTTCTCTGGCGGCAGCAACCTCCTCATCCTCACCGTCTTCCCCCCCGGTGGCCGTGGAGGCTTCCTCTTCTTCCTCGTGTTCTCTGGAATATCCTCCGCCAGTCCCCGATCATCCTAAAATCACCTCCATCCTTAGTGATAGGTCTATTGAGGGAATCCGCCACAAATACAAATTTTTCGAACAATTTGACCCTTATAGCCCTCTGGAGGGTATTCTAGCATGCCAAGCGTCGGCTGGCTGGCTAACTTTCTACGTCGATCATATAAACAAACTTTGTAAGAATCATATTACATATAAAATTGATGCAAATTCGAGATATTCCATGCTCGGGGTATCTCGGCCCCATCTAATTCCTCCAACTTGTAAGCGCCGCCTGCCAAGACCTGTGTGACCCAAAATGGCCCCTGCCATGTAGCATCCAGCTTTCCCTTAGCCTTTCCTAGGTCAACCCATCGTAAGACCAGGTCTCCCACCTGGAAATATCTCTTCTGGACTGTCTTGTTATAAGCAGCCCGAATTCATCCTCGCATATGCTCCATCCTAATCGCTGCCTGCTCCCTTTTCTCTTAGATTAAATCTAGCACATCTTTCACCAATGCGTTATTGTGACTTTCATTGAAGTTCTATATTCGGTGGGTTTCAAGGCTGATCTCCGCAGGGATGACGGCATCCATGCCATAAACCAAGCTAAAGGGGGTTTCTCCCGTGCTTTCCTTAGGATTAGTGTGGTAGGCCCAAAGTATTTCACTTAGCTCTTCCACCCATTTACCCCCTGATCTCTCTAAGCGTGCCTTGAGTCCCTCGACAAGGATGCGATTGGTCACCTCGACTTGTCCATTTGCTTACGGGTGGTAAACAGATGTGAAGTGTTGCTGGATTTTCATTTTGGCGCACCAAGCCCTAATTTTGGCTCCCATGAACTAGGTACCATTATCTGAGATCATGACCCTTGGAACACCAAACTGACATACAATATTTTTCCAGATAAACCCCATCACCGCCTCTTCCGTGATTTTTGCCAGAGCCTCGGCTTCAACCCACTTGCTAAAGTAATCAATGGCTACAATTAAAAATCTCTTCTGGGATGGAGCCATTGGGAATAGGCCGACCAGGTCTATCCCCCACTTTGCACAGGGGCAGGAAGAGCTCATTGTCATGAGCTCTTCTACTGGTTGGTGAGTCAAGGGAGACATTTTCTGACATTTTTCACATTTCTTAACAAAGTCTTCAGCCTCTTTCCTCATCGATGGCCAGAAATAACCAGCTCGCATCATTTTACTGGCCAAGGCCCTTGCTCTTATGTGGTTGCCACAAAAACCCTTATGGATTTCTTTGAGGATATGGGTGCCCTCCTCTAAGATCAGACATCTCAATAAAGGCCGCCCAAACCCTCGTCGAAACAACGTCCCCTTGATCAAACAGAATCGAGCAGACCTGGTTCTCACCTTTACTCCCTCCCTCTTGTCTTCCGGCAGCTCTCCCTTTTCCAGGTATGCCTCAATAGGAGAGCGCCAGTCTTCCCTTTCATTCACCGAACATACCTGCTCTGTCCCAAATTTATTGTCTGCCATCAATAAAGTGATTACCCTCTCCTGGCAATCCACAGCTGAGCTGGCTACCTTAGATAAATAGTCTGCTCTCCCATTTTCTTCTCTAGGAATCTGAAGGACAGTCAGGGCCTTCATATCCTTGGCTAGTTCCTTGAACCGAGCTAGATATCTCTGCATGTGTTCATCTCTCGTCTCGAAATCGCCGCTTATTTGCCTACACACCAGCTGCGAATCAACCTTTGCACACACCTGCTCTGCCCCCAAGTCTTTTGCCATTTTAACTCCTTTCAGAAGGGCCTCATACTCAGTCGCGTTATTAGACAGAGCATAGTTCATTCTCACTGCATACTCAATAGCTATACCTGCTGGATCAATTAATACTATTCCTGCACCACAACCCTAGTTTCTTACCGAGCCATCAGTAAAAATCATCCATTCTTTTTTGTCCTTGGGAGAGATGGTCATTTCCTGCATGAAGTCAGCCAGTGCCTGAGCTTTAATAGCTGTTCTGGCTTCAAAGGTTATGTCGAACTCGCTGAGCTCAATTATCCACTTGACCAGCTGTCCTGACGCCTCTGGCTTATCCATGATAGCTTTCAACGGTAGGTTAGTCCGTACTATTATATTATGTGAGAGAAAGTATGGTCGCAGTTTGCGAGCTGTGCCGACCAGAGCTAGCATCGCTCGTTCCACCTCTACATATCGAGTCTCCGCGTCGTGTAATACTTTGCTCCAATAGTACACCGGCTTTTTTACCTTGCCTTCCTCTCGAAGCAAGACAGAGCTGACAGCCTACTGCCCTACCGACAGGTACAGGATCAAAGGTTCACCCTGGATTAGTTTGGTGAGCAACGACATGCCCGCCAGGTGTTCTTTCAACATCCGAAATGCTTCCTCGCACTCATCACTCCACTAAAATCTAGACTTCTTACGCAAGGCTTGAAAAAATGGTAAGCTCTTCTCAGCTGAGCACGAGACAAATCTACTCAAAGAATTGATTCGTCCTGCCAGGCACTGCATCTCCTTGACGTTTCTTGGTGCCTACATGTCCATGATGGCTCGTACCTTTTCCGTGTTAGCCTCGATCCCTTTCTCCGTAACCATATACCCCATGAATTTGCCAGCTCTGACCCTGAACGCGCACTTCTTGGGGTTAAGCTTCATCCTGTATTTCCTCAGGGTACCAAAGGTTTCTCTCAGATCATCCACATGCGAGGTCGCC
Source organism: Phtheirospermum japonicum (assembly GCA_014905375.1). Classification (NCBI taxonomy): domain Eukaryota; kingdom Viridiplantae; phylum Streptophyta; class Magnoliopsida; order Lamiales; family Orobanchaceae; genus Phtheirospermum; species Phtheirospermum japonicum. The sequence continues at coordinate 1,021,027 of BMAC01000262.1, read as the reverse complement.
TTCACGCTTTTGACTAACATGTCATCCACGTATGCCTTCATGTTCCTCCCCAACTGCGTTTTAAACATCTTATCTACCAGTCGCTGATACATGGCACCTGCATTTTTGAGCCCAAATGGCATGACCATGTAATAGTACGTTCCTTTTGGGGTTATAAAACTAACCCGCTTCCAGTCCTCTTCTGCGAGCCTGATCTTCTGATAGCCTTGTGAGGCGTCCATCATGCTTAATAGCTCGCAGCCAGACGTGGAGTCAACTAACTGTCTATCCTAGGAAGAGGATAATGATCTTTGGGGCAAGCATGGTTAAGATTGTGAAAATCAATACACATGCGCCAATCGTCTTGGGTTTTAGGGACCAGTACTGCGTTGGAGAGACACTCAGGAAATTGTATTTCCTGGATGTGCTTAGCTTTCAGAAGTTTCTCAACCTCAGCCTCAATGATTACCTCCTTTTCCAGACCGAAATTACGCTTTCGCTGCTTCACTGGTTTTTCACTAGTCTTGAGGAGACCAGGCAAAGACATACGTATTACTCCTCAGGAATTGGACCAGGTCTACCAAGATTTCCGGGCTTAACGTTGTTCCCACTCGCACCATTCTGCTATCATCCCCCGGAACCATTTCTACCATCATCAGTCCTTCTTCTCTATGAGCCAAATCTGGCTGTGCTCTCTCCACCCTAGCTCTCTTGCTCTGCCGTTCCTCCTCATTATGTCGGACGCACTCAACATACGTTTGCCTGGACGCATATTGGTCTCCCCTGACCTCGCCCGTTCCATCCTGCGCGGGAAACTTCATCTTCATATGGTATACTGAAACCACCGCTTGGAACTGGCTCAGGGATGGTCGTCCTAGCATAACGTTGTATGAAGATGGTGCATCTACCACTAAGAACCGTACCGTCTTAGTCATTCTATACGGCTCTTCCCCCAGTGTTACCAAAAGTCTGACTGCTCCCAAGGGTTTCAGAGCTCCCCCTGCAAACCCTACCAATGAGGTTGTCACTTTCTCCAATTCCACATCCAGCCTTAGCTGCCAATAACAATCATAGAAAAGGATGTCGGCGGAGCTTCCCGTGTCAACAAATACTCGCTTGACATTGTAATTCGCGATAGTGGCCGTTATGACCAAGGCATCCATGTGAGGCGCCAGGATACCATCCTCATCTTCAGAGCCAAAACATATGCTCTGACTCGGTGCTATCTGTCCCACCTCACGTGTCCTTCTAACCAGATCTCTTGCAGCTCGGATATAGCTATGTTGAGTTCGCTTAGAGTTCTCATCCCACTCACCACCAGTGATCATTTGGATTTCTCCTCGTATGATCTGGGCCTGATCATCATTTCGTTTTCCGTCATTCCGCCCATTATCCTGCTCTTGTTTGCTCCCCTGGGGCCGTTCACGACTGCGGTAGCCAGACCTGGACTCTTCTCTTCTCATTCGCACATATTCTTTGAGGTGCCCAGCCTGCACCATTCTCTCTATCTCGTCCTTAAGATGGGTACACTGGTCTGTATCATGGCCATACTCATTATGGTACCTACAGAATCGGTTAGACCTTTCCTTTATTGGCTTCTGAGAGTAAGTCTTAGGCCACTTGAGATCGGGATGTCTCTCGATTGCCTGCAAGATCTCCCTCTGAGGGGTCGCCAGGGGCGTGTATTTGTCAAAGCGAGGTCGTCCTCCAGCCAGGTCTGGCCTGGATCTCTTTATCGGCAATCTCTCTTCTCTATCATACCTATCTCTCTTATTCTCTCCTTCCTCTTTGATTATTAGGGCCTCCTCCAAATGAATGTACTTCTCTGCCCTCTCTAAGAGTTCTCCAAACTTCAGTGCTGGCTTCACAACTAGCGACTGAAAAAATTCTCCTCTCTTGAGCCCTTGTGCTAACGCATTAACTAGGAGCTCTTCCGATGCTGACGACACTTCCAGCTTCGCATTTTTAAACCGATTGATATAAGCACGTAGGCTCTCATTCTCCTTCTGCTTCAAACTGAACAGCTCTAGCGGCATTTTCTGATATTTCTTACAGCTGGTGAAATGATGCAGAAATGCGGAGCTGAATTCGTCAAAGTTGCTGATAGAACGTGGCGGCAGCTGGCTAAGCCAGAGCTGGGCTGATTTAGTGAAAGTCATTAGGAAGACCCGACACATGACCGCGTTTGAGAATTTGTGCACAACCGATGCAATTTTAAAATAGCTCAGGTGATCCCATGGGTCTGTTGTCCCGCTATACTCGAAACCCAGAGATCTATAAGAGGCCGACACATCATCACGCATGACCCCCTCAGTGAACGGTGTGCCCCTCCATTCCGGGACCGCGTCAACATTCACCATGTTCTTCTTAAATTCTCTTACCTCTTTCTGCAGACTTTGCATCTGATCAGCGAGGCCTGGATTAGCCTGACTCGACATCTCACTATCCGAGGTAGAGAAATTCTCTTCTCCGTCCTGAAGGGGGGTTCGAACCGTGCACTGGCCACGCGACGGTTCCGCTTCCGATAGTGGAACTGTCCGGGCTGGTGGTGTTTTAGATGGAGGCATTGAGATCTCCGCAAACTTCTTCTCCATAGCCACTTCCACGACTTTTTCGATGAGCTCAGACAGCTGTCTGAGGGAATTTTTGTTCAGCGATCCACCTTCGGCGGGCGTGGATCCGCCAGAGGGGGCGGCACGGTGCCTGGTCCGGCTGCTGCTGATGGGTCTGCCCCCTCTGGCCTCGTCGTCCGTGGCATGCCCCACGGTACGGGGGAACTGGGAGTGCCACCCAGTTCCCCCACCAGATTTCATCGTAACCCGTCTGAAGCCATCCAATTTCTCACGTCTTAGCTTTGATTTTTCCCACAGACGGCGCCAATTGTTTCACCCGAAAAATATAGTAACGCCTGAAACCAATACTTTGCCCTGTTCACGCCTGACCTGCACCCAAAAACACGTCAGAAAAGGACCACCGGAGGTTTTCCAGTGGAAACCTCTCAGACGCTTAAGTCAGATAAGCGTGTGGAGTATCTCAGTGCACAAGGAAAAGTGATACGCAAGAATGACATACCTCTCCCAGCTTTGAGGCTGGGGTATTTATAGTTTTCCTCAGTGGGGACCCCATCAGGGATCTCGAAAACACTGACCACGAATCAAGGGCCGTTACGCAACTAATTCTGACAAGTGGTCCCACCTGTTCCCTTTTAGGAGATCAGGATACCAGACCTGTCTTAATCCTGCTCTCTCCAGGTTATTTCATGAGAGAATACATACCAGGTAAAGACAATTCCTGAGCTATGCTAATCCCTCTTTCGATATATCTCCGACCCTTTTTCCGAGAAGACCGAGTCAGGCCTTCCATAAGACTAGTGTGGCCAAATCTTCTGGATTTTCCTTAATAACCATCATTTAGATCTACCCCTATCCAGGTCTGGCTATTCAGGACACATCAGATGCCAATGTCGATGGAACTCTCTGTCTAACTCGTTGACGGATCGTCGATCAATGCGTATGTCGACAAAACTCAATGTCCAACCCATCGATTGACTGTCGGTCGATGCCCCTATTGATGCCAACCTAGGCCCAGCCGCTCACTTTGACCCAAACCAAAAAAAAAGTACAAAAAAAAAATTACATGTAAAAAATTTTCCAAATATTTTCTTACTTCTTTTTATCACGTTTCAAATAAATTTTGCAAACAAGTTTGAAATAAAATAAATAAATAAATAAAATTCAAATCTATTTTTTCCTTTTTACATTTTATGTATTTATCTATTGTTTGAGTCTTTTGGTCTCTTTCTTTTCTTAAAAAAAATTCCAAAAATAATTCTCTTTTGTACATTTTGATATTTTTGTTTTTATGTTGGAGTCTTGTGTTTTTTTCCCCACTTACCATTTTTTCATAGGTTTCTCTTGACTCCACTACCCGTTGGATGTCACTTCACGCTCGACTCACCATCACAAGCGCGACTATATGGACGTATCTCTCTCTCTCTCTTCTCATTTATCGTACTTTATCTTATTTTATGTGCAATGTAGGCATTGTATGGTTTAAGTGTGTGGGTGGGGTGGGGTGGTGGGGGGAGTTGTCCTTGTTTAGTAAACTCTTTCGTACACTTGCTTGTGTATATGATTTGAGTCGTGTGGGTTGATATTGGTTGGGATCTTGACGAAGTGACGTGGTTATATGCTTTGATTAGGTTGTTTAGACTTTTGTTCGACATTAGTGTAATTGTGGGGCATGAAGTGTAGGAAACCTATGAAGTGCTTTGACCTTGTTTTATTCGTGCAACTCATTCTGAGAGTCGAATACTTTCTACTAGTCCCATTTTAAAATGCCCTTTATAGGGATTTTTGTAAACTTCTCATTTAATTTTTTGAGACGTTAAAAACTCCATGTGCTTATCAGAAAATATTGTAAGTTGCATTTAGAAACAATAGATTAGAGTCAATGAACTCTCATTTTTTGAGTTACGAATATTGTATTCGTCTAGTACCTCGCCTTTATGGGTACTTAAAGAAAGAAAAGAAAAAAAAATTGTACAAGAAGAGAAATCCTTGTACAAGTGATGTGTATATAATAAATCGTGCAAGCTTTGTACGCATTTTTATTTTCACTTTTTAGATTTTATTGTTAAATAGGTGCATAGATGATTGGGCAAGTAGGGTGCCGACTTAGTGGTTTGAGCATGAATATATCTTGGCCGAGGCATGGATGGGGGACGTGCAAGAAGGGAAACACATTACTTTTAGGCATTCGGAAGTGATTTTAAACTTCTTATCTCAACGTATCGTATCGTCTTTTTAGTTTAATTTCCAATTGATTTAATGCATAACTCCTCAAATCATTTGAATGCATTAGTTTTTAGTTCATTGGGTAGTTAGATTTTCATTGTCTATGTCTAGGCTTGGTTTTGCTTGAGGACAAGTGAAAATCTAAGTGTGGGGGAGTTGGTTTGTACATATTTGTGTGTGATTCTCGTATATTTTTGTGTCTTGTCTTGTGTGCTTTAATCGACTTTAAGTCGTATTTTGTCCCCTTTTTCCTTATTTTGTATTTTCGTAGCTTTTGTCATCTTTTTAGGACTTTTTGCATTTCTCTCTTACTTTTTGTAGATTTTTATGTTATTTTGCTTTTCTTTGTATTAGGATAGTCGATCAAGCTTAAGAGCATTCCCGAGGATCAGGACTGGCTCTGTTTGAAGAAAGCACGACTCAGACCTGCAAAGCAGAACAACCGATCGACGCACCATCGATGCCCAGTCAACGTGCCATCGATGCGCCATCGACGGGGCCATTTTCCAGCATTGGTGGTCAAGCTATTTTTTGGCCATTTTAGGCAAAATAACTATTTTGCCCACACTTTCACCCTTATAAATATGACCTCTTTCTCTATAATTGAGAGCTTTTGAACCCCCTAGAGTTTAAATGCTCAATCATGTCTCTATTTCTCCTTCAACTTTTCCATTTTTCTTCATGAATTTCAAGCTTTTTAACTTTTAGTAGAATATAGATCTTTACACATTGCTCGGATGTTGGACGTAGCTTAGTCTCAATTCGCGTATTTTCTCGTTTGAACGATGAAACTCTCCATTGTTTGTTAGTAAGATCTCAATTTCCTTTCTTTTATTATTACAATTTCTCATTGCTTTGTTCACGTGTTTTTGTTGGGTTTGTCATGTTATTGTTTTGGTAGTTCATTTATTTTCAATTTCTCATGGTTTTAGGTATAGGATTATTAGAAATTCATAATATTTATTGTTCTTAATAGTTCATTCTCCATTATTGCTTTCTTCCAAGCTTTTTAAATTTAATCGTGTTCATATTTGTTTTGAGTTTGTATTGCTGGATTTCTTGATGATTCGTGTTTAGAATTCTTAGGTCTAGTGCTTAGATGAGTTTAGAACCATCAATTGGTATTGTTGGGTGTTTAATTTACAAGTTGAGATTGACAATCCAAACTCGTAGATTAAGTGTTCAATGAAATGCCAATTGATCGTGGAGACAATTCTAGTGCCCTAGACCCCCGTTTTATTAATCTTTTCAAAGTTATTGATTTCATTGCTCGTCATTTAAATTGTCGTTTTAGATATTCGAACTTTACAAACCAAAATTTGATCACGTGTTTAGCGTAGCTTTTTCCTTATTTTCTCATTCATGAATCAAACACAAAGATTTCTTTCGATTAGTCTTCCTCGAGAGATTCGACTCGAGTCAAGCTTTCCACTTACAATTGCTTCGTTCTCTTGCAGACGAACTTTTCTAATAAAAAAGTAAGTGTAATAAGTTTGATTTAGCAGGTAAACAAGCACAAGAAGCAACTCTCACTAATGTAGGGCGAGCTGGATGATACTCGGCGTTAGGTGAAGGTCCGTGAAGAAGATCTAGAGGCGACGCAGTCGAAGATAACTCTGATAAAGTCCGAGCTCAACAACTTCAAGGAATTCTATTTAGCTGAAGTTGAGGATATCGTCAAGAAGCACTATTTTGCATGTAATTATGGTATTTTTCTCGTGTTTTTAGTTAGAGTTTAGGGTTGTTTTTACTAGTTTTGAGTCGTGTTTCATTAGGGTTTTAGCTTGTTTTCTTGTTTTAATGTTGTGAGCTTTATTTATCCAATGTTTGTGATGTTTGTGCAATTCTTGGGTTCATAAGTTCAAAATTCTTGTTTTGTAGGTGGCTAAAGGAATTAGATTAACGCCAAGACGTTCTGGCATACGCCTATGTTTGAGCCAAGGCATTGAGGCCCAAAACCCATGCCAAAATGAGAAAACCGAGCCAAAAGCAGCCCGAACCGACTGCTTGACTGAGGATTGACTTACAGTCAATCGAATGACCACGTATCGACTTAAAGCTCCGAAATCTACTGCTCGACAGTAGCCGAACCACTTGGGACTAGAGCAGTCGATCGACTGCTTGACTGAGGATCGACTTACAGTCAATTGACTGACCACGGATCGACTGACAGCTTCAAAATCGACTGCTCGGTAATAGCCAAACCACTTGGAATTAGGGCAGTCGATCGACAGCTGTCGATCGACTGAACCTGCAGTTGATTGATTGCGTCGCATTGGCATTCGGGATTCTTGGTGTTTTTGACATTTTTTCCCCTACAAACAACTATATAAGCCCACATCTTTCACCAACAAAAGGATCCACTCTCCTCCCAACTCTTGCATGTGTTTGGGATTAATTCACTCTCTAGTTTTTATATTTATTTTCTCTCTCTTAGGTTTTTAGACTTAGTTTCTAAGCTTTAGATCTTGGATTTAATTTCGATATTTGCCTTGGGTTTGTATGCCTAAGAAGAGTTCAAGTCATCACTTGAATTTTATTTTGTTGCAATTTCAATCAAGTGTTTATTTCCTTTCTTAAATACAAGTAAGCTTTCTTTTAATTTTATGCTTGTTCTTAATTTTATGAATTTTGCCTTAACTCTTAAATTTCTTGTTAGATCTTGTGATTTGTCCATGGAATCTAGGTGAGTGACATACCAAGATCATAGATCGGGTCCTTGATCGTTTTTTTTTTGAGTATTTCATATGCTTTATTGTGGAATTTTGTTTTCATGCATAGTTTCATGTTGAATCCTAGATATACTCTTCATTTCTAGTTGTTTCTCATTAATTTTTTAACTTTCACGTCAAATTTTGTTGCTCTTTCCATTGATACTTTCGATTTTTGCTAATTTGCATTATTGAAGTTTTCATGATCATGCAAGCATAGTAGTACTTTACGCTTTCATGCTTGTACTTAGTGAAACATTGCTATTTGTTGCTTGTTTTCATTCTTGCTTGCTATTTCTTTTAGGTATACGCACTAGGCATACTAAATACTTGCATTTCCTTTGATAGTTAGTCGTAGTTTCATCTAGTTTCCATTTATTTTCATTTTCATTTATATTTCAAGCTAGAAACCCCTTGATTCTTACATTCGAATTGAATTCCAATAATACCAAGCCCTGAACCCACTTTTATTTTCTTCACCACTAAAGACTACAAAACAAAATGGCGCCGTTGCGACTCGGCTTGGTTAAGATTTTTGATTTGCTTGTAGTCTCTTTGTGTTTCCAACTTTCGTTTGTATTTGACGTTTTTGTTAAGTATGCAAGGTTCGTATGGCGATGGGGGTAACATTCCTAACATGGGAGGGCATGGTGCAAACCATGTTGGGAATGGAATGATATATAATAGCTTTGGCAACATGGGAGGGCATGGTGCAAACCATGTTGCCAATGGTGGAATCGGCTATGGACAATCCAACATGGGAGGTCATGGTGCAAACCATGCTGGGTCTAGTGGCTTCACAGGTGTGAATGGTCAGTATGGAGGATATGGTGCTCCCAATCACGTTTTGAATATGCATAAACTGACATCTGGTCCATATGGTTATAATGCTCCCAATCATTGCCTGAGTATGGCTATTGGTGGCTTTGTGAGTCCGAATGGGAATGTGGGTGGCCAATATCCGAATCTCAGCCCATATGGAGGTCCTTCTACTTACAATTTCAATCATGCTCCGATTGGTGCCACCAATAGTGCTCCAAAGCCCAATCTGCATGAGTTGTTTGGAGGTGTGAGCTCCATTGTCGCAATTGCCCCCCCCCCCCATCCACTCAATGGGAGATATGAACAAACCATTTTCTTGGATGACTTACAATTTCAATCATGCCCCAATTGGTGCCACCAATAGTGCCCCAAATCTCGATCCGTATGAGTTGTTTGGAGGTGTGAGATCCATTGTCCCAAGTGCCCCCCCATCCGCACTATAAGAGATGTTAACAAACCATTCTTGGGTCATTTCTTCCACCTCGCGTATCCCTCCCTCCCGAGCGAAATTCTTCTCAAGCCATGTTTTATAGTGCTAATGAATTGAGTGAATTTTCTTCCTCTCGAGAGCTTGAGTTTGCACAGAAAATAGCGGCTTTGAAGGCTCAAATTGCTACGTTGTCTAGTCCAAACCCGGACCCTCCTAATGCATCGTGTGGAATGTTTGGTCATGACACCACATCTTGTCCTTCAAATCTCTCATTCCATATGCCGAGGTCTCATTCGGAGGAAATATATGGAGGCCATATATATGAAGCAGGACCCGGTTGTGCTATACCATCTTTTGCTCCACTGCCGACTCATAATCCTTTCTCCTCCTAGCGACCCGGTTGATAATACGGTTGTCTCACCATCGGAAGAGGAAGTGGTTTCAATTCCAAGTGTTCTTAATCCTCTTGACCCTACACCTTATCTTTCAAGAAAAATATTACGAAGATTTGGTACATATGGACATGATCAAAAAATTTGGTCGAACGAGTTTATATGGAGGAAAGGAGCAATGAGGAGGAGGTTGTCCGGGATGTCTATATTGAGGATTATTCTGAGGATGAGGAGCCCCTTGTTCGTAATGACGAGTCCATTGTACTTCAATGTGCCCAAGACTTGAGTGCGAGAGTTTGTGACTATGTCGTTGAGGGCAACAACAAAATTTTTGCGGGGGAGGTGGAGATTGTTGATAACGGGTTGGGAGTCGATCCTATTGATAAGCTTAAAGAATATATTGAGGGGGTCAGTGAATTGTTTGAGTTAGTCTCCAATGAGGCCGAGAGGAAGCACAATCCCAAGCCTAAGCCTCCTTCATCTCCCCTTAAGCGTGTATATTTGGAGGAAGAGGAGAGCAAGCCAATTATCATCTTTGCAAATCCGAGCCGAGAGGAAGAGGAGGGGTCGGTTGAGGTGCTTAAAGTTCTTAAGGGTGCTATTGGATGGAGACCCAGAGTTATTAAGGGAATTAGCCCTTGGACTTACATGCATAAACTCGTCTTGGAGGATGATGCCAAACCATCTCGAGAATTCCAAAGACATTTGAATCCGAATTTTAAGGAGATAGTGGAAGACGAGAAATTGATTGAAAACGAAAAAGGAAAGTTGATGACCACGAGGGCTAAAACGAGATTGTAACATCCATAATCCAATGCATTTTATTTTATTTTATTTTTTTTATTTATTTAATTTTCATCATGCATTAAAAATATAATTCTAGTCCCAAGCTCGTCGCCATAAAACAAATTCCTATTTTAATTATTAAATAATTTAAGAATGCTATTTAAACGAATTTATAATTCGTTTTCCAAATAAAATTATATTATCAATTTCTAAGAAATTAATATAATTATTTAGTGATTTAATTATTTATTTAAATTACTATTAAGTCGTTTATGAAATAATTTCGATTTCTAAAATTATTATAATTTATCTATACTATAGTTATTAYAAATAATTTAAAACTCTAATTAAGCGAATTTATAGTTTATTATAATTTTCTAAGGTACTATTATAATTAATTAGCAAATTATTAATTTAATTAAATTACTAATGAATTGTCCACGAAATAAATTTTATTTATAGAATAATTACATTTATCTGTATTATAATTATTCTTAATCATTTAAAGTACTATTTGGGCTGTCAATGGAATTATTTAGTCTTAAAAATTTAAGACGTCGAACGGGTCGATTCTCGTCGGATTTTAGGAACGAGCCCAAATGCTAGCCCTAGTCCACTAAGCGTCAACCCTAACCTTCCTTAATTAAATCCTAAGCTAAGTTTATATACAAAATCCAAAAAAAAAAAAAAAAGAATTCAGCCACTCCGATTTTTCAGTTTTCTTTCGGCCGTGCAAGAGGTAATTCTTTTTCCTATTTCTTGTGTCTAAAAGTTTTCAAGTACTTCTCGTCTGAAACCATATTACGGCAGCCGTCGTAACCGAATCGGCTGCCGATTCCAACCTCAAACCCCAACCAACCCGAACACCAATCCCGGCCCGAACCCACGCCATG
>BMAC01000262.1:940882-1007056 GCA_014905375.1 Phtheirospermum japonicum | reverse complement strand
TTGTGACGCCAAGATTTCTCCATTTAATTATTTAAAAATATAAATCCTATTTCGACTAAAGTGAAATCGGGGCGTTACAGGGATGGAGGATTTTGATCAATTTTAAGAAGTTAAATGCGTCTACCAAGAGAGATCATTTTCCTCCCCCATTAATTGACCACATGATGGACAAGCTAGCCAACCATTATTCCTTTTGTTTTTTAGATGAGTCATTGGGTCACTTCAAAACCACAATTCAACCCGAAGATCTACCTAAGACGACTTTTTTACTCACCCGTTTAGGATGTTCGCTTTTCATCAAAATCCATTTCCATTATGTGACGCCCCAAGAACGGTTCGAAGATTGGACCCTCCTGACAAGGAGGTTGTTGCTATGGTGGATCCTCCTGTTTCGACTTCATCATGACAAAAAGGGAGTTTGTCTAGCTAATTACATTAAACAAGCGCTTCTTGGGAGGCAACCCAAGTTCTTTTCATTTATTCCTTTTATTTTCTTTCTTTCTTTCTTATTATATAAAAATCCAAAAATATTCGAAAAAATTGAAAATATTAAAAAAATCTGTGTTGTCTTTTGGTTCTTTTTAGTCATTGGTTTCATTTTGTTTTGATTCATGTGCATATTTTCTTTTGTTTTTGGTTTTGTGTGATTTTCTTTTATAGTGTTTTGTTTTCCAACTCCAACCTTGGATGATTTGATAAGCTAGTAGCGTTCATGGAGCCAGGAGAAACAAGCCATGATTGGTTTTTGTTCGTATTGCTTGATTCTTAAGTGGACCCCACTGAGCTCGACCTAAACTCGCTCAGTTAAGGAATATTATATGTCACCCTCCTTTTACTTGATTTTCATTAAAATACGATAAGGGTATTGCATGGTTTAAGTGTGGAGTGGGTAGGTGGTTAGGGTCCGGGTGCCCAAAAGCATGATTTGTCTTTCTTGACTCGAGCCTTGGCAAAGTGAGGCATTCTTGGCGAAGTGACGATTATTATTTGCGCATTTATATGGTCGAGTCATTTTTGTGTCTTGTGTGTGTTTATTTCATTGTTGGGCAATCACCACATGTTTAGAAGTTTCAATAGTTTACTTGTCGGGTTTTTGCATGTTTACGCCCTCTTGTGTAAGGAGTTGAACTTTTGTACTTCGTCCAAAACCCGCCTATATATATATATATATATATATATATATATATATATATATATATATATATATATATATATATATATATATATATATATATATATATACTTGATTTTGCTCGTACATGACTGAATTTGGAAATGACATCGAGGCACATATATCACCCTTATTCCGGCCATATCCAAATATATAAGCTACTTACAATATTCCAAATGAGGCCCCTTGAGCCTATGCCCCCGTTTCTTGTTAGCCGAGCTCGATTTTAGCTCTTATATCCTTCATATATTGTGAGATGAGAGTGTATGTTGTTAGTTGGATAGAAATGTGAGGGAAATCAATTGTGGGTTTTGGGTTTTGAGTTTTCTTATACAAAAAAAAAGAAAGAATAAAACTCCAACACAAATCACGAAAAGTGATAAAGCGTGCGTTCAAGTGAAAAGGCCTAATGTTAAAAAAGGGCTAAGTTTAGTGAAAAGAAGCGAATTCAAAAAGCTTCTAAGTGTTTTGAAATAAAGTCGGAAAAGTGTGTGAGTGTACAAAAGGGTTTCGAATGAAAGTTTGTAAATTTGGGGAAGGGGTGAAGCGATCATAAGCTTCGGATTCTAGAAAGTTAGGGTTTTGTGTGTTATTGATCACGTTTGATCGTGTGTTAGCCACTATATCCAAATATTCCATACCTTACCAAAGAGACAACATTACAACCCGACATAAAGACCTCTTTCAATCCTTATTTTGTCATGTACTATGGGCAATTTTGAGTTTCCAATTTGTGAAATCTTTAAGTATATACACGTCCCACATAACAACATTGTCCGACTTGAGTATATACACGTCCCACATAACAAACACTTGAGCGAATTGAGCGAACACCCTCAAAATTCCATTTGAGTGGAAGTCATTGAATTGGTCTTCATTTGAGAAAGAGTAATACGAGCAATGCTTGGCGACAACGAGTTTATGTTGATACATTCATCATATTAATTAGGATAAAGCACAAGAATTCTTCTTTTTACATAATGATCATTGCATGTACATTCTCGATTCTTTTCGTTGTTCGAGGACCAACAAATCAATAAGTGTGGCGTGGTTGTTTTGCATGTAATTGTGGTATTTTTCTCGTGTTTTTAGTTAGAGTTTAGTGTTGCTTTTAATAGTTTTGAGTCGTGTTTTGTTAGGGTTTTAGATTATTTTCTTGTTTTAATGTTGTGAGATATATTTATCCTATGTTGGTGATGTTTGTACGATTCTGGGGTTTTTAAGTTCAAAATTCTTGTTTTGTAGGTGGCTAAATGAATTAGATTCACGCCAAGACGTCCCGGCATACACATAGGTTCGAGCCGAGGCATTGAGGCCCAAAATCCATACCAAAACGAGGAAACTGAGCCAAAAGCATCCCGAATCGACTGCTTGACTGAGGATCAACTTACAGTCGATCACTGAAAGCTCCAAAATTGACTGCTCGACCGTAGCCGAACCATTTGGGACTAGAGCAGTCGATCGAATGCTTAACTGAGGATTGACTTACAGTTGATCGACTGACCACGGATCGACTGATAACTCTAAAATTGACTGCTCGGCAGAAGCCAAACCACTTGGAATTTGGGTAGTCAATCGACTGCCTTGTAGTCGATTGACAGCTGTCGATCGACTGAACCTACAGTCGATCAACTGCGTCGCAGTGACCCTCGGGATTCTTGGTGTTTTTGACATTTTTGCCCCTGCAAACAACTAATAAGCCCACATCTTTCACCAACAAAAGGATCCACTCTCCTCCCAACTCTTGCATGTGTTTGGGATTAATTCACTCTCTAGATTTTAGATTTATTTTCTCTCCCTTAGGTTTTTAGACTTAATTTCCAATCTTTAGATCTTAGATTTAATCTCAAGCTTTGCCTTGGGTTTGTAAGCCTAAGAGAGTTCAAGTCATCACATGAATTTTATTTTGTTGCAATTTCATTCAAGTTTGTATTTCCTTTCTTTAATACAAGTAAGCTTTCTTTTAATTTCATGCTTGTTATTCATTTTATGAATTTTGCCTTAACTCTTAAATTTCTTGTTAGATCTTGTGATTTTTTAATGGAATCTAGGTGAGTGACACACCAACATCATAGATCGAGTTCTTGATCGTTTATTTTGAGTATTTCATATGATTTATTGTGGAATTTTATTTTCATGCATAGTTTCATGTTGAATCCTAGATATACTCTTCGTTTCTAGTTGTTTCTCGTAAAGTTTTTAACTTTCACATCAAATTTTGTTGCTCTTTCCATTGATACTTTCGATTTTTTCTAATTTGCATTATTGAAGTTCTCATGATCATGCAAGCATAGTAGTACTTTACGCTTTCATGCTTGTACTTAGTGAAACATTGCTATTTGTTGCTTGTTTTCATTCTTGCTTGCTATTTCCATTAGGTATACGCACGAGGCATACTAAATACTTTCATTTCCTTGATTCTTACATTTGATTTGAATTCCGATAATACCAAGCCATGAACCCACTTTTATTTTCTTCACCACTAAAAACTACAAAACAAAATGGCGCCGTTGCGACTTGGCTTGGTTAAGGTTTTTGATTTGCTTGTAGTCTCTTTGTGTTTCTAGCTTTCGTTTCTTTTGACATTTTTGTTAAGTATGCAAGTTTCGTTTGGCAATGGGGGTAACATTTGGTAGTTCATTTATTTTCAATTTCTCATGGTTTTAGGTATAGGATAATTAGAAATTCATACGATAATATTTATTGTTCTTAATAGTTCATTCTCCATTATTGCTTTCTTCCAAGCTTTTTATATTTAATCGTGTTCATGTTTTTTTTGAGTTTGTATTGCTGGATTTCTTGATGATTCGTGTTTAGAATTCTTAGGTTTAGTGCTTAGATGAGTTTAGAACCATCAATTGGTATTATTGGGTGTTTAATTTACAAGTTGAGATTGACAATCCAAACTCGTAGATTAAGTGTTCAATAAAATGCCAATTGATCGTGGAGACGATTCTAGTGCCCTAGACCCCCTTTTTATTAATATTTTCAAAGTTATTGATTTCATTGCTCGTCATTTAAATTTCCATTTTAGATATTCGAACTTTACAAACCAAAATTTGATCACGTGTTTAGCGTAGCTTTTTCCTTATTTTCTCATTCATGAATCAAACACAAAGATTGCTTTCGATTAGTCTTCCTCGAGAGATTCGACTCGAGTCAAGCTTTCCACTTACAATTGCTCCGTTCTCTTGCAGATGAACTTTTCTAATAAAAAAGTAAGTGTAATAAGTTTGATTTAGCAGGTAAACAAGCACACGAAGCAACTCTCACTAATGTAGGGCGAGCTGGATGATACTCGGTGTTGGGTGAAGGTCCTTGAAGAACATCTAGAGGCAACGCAGTCGAAGATAACTCTGATAAAGTCCGAGCTCAACAACTTCAAGGAATGCCATTTAACCGAAGTTGAGGATATCATCAAGAAGCACTGTTTTGCATGTAATTATGGTATTTTTCTCGTGTTTTTAGTTAGAGTTTAGTGTTGTTTTTAGTAGTTTTGAGTCGTGTTTCATTAGGGTTTTAGTTTGTTTTCTTGTTTTAATGTTGTGAGCTTTATTTATCCGATATTGGTGATCTTTGTGTGATTCTTGGGTTTTTAAGTTCAAGACTCTTGTTTTGTAGGTGGCTAAAGGAATTAGATTCGCGCCAAGATGTTCCGGCATACGCTTAGGTTTGAGCCAAGGCATTGAGGCCCAAAATCTATGCCAAAATGAGAAAACCTTGCCAAAATCAACCCGAATTGACTGCTTGACTGAGGATTGACTTACAGTCGATCGACTGACCAGGGATCGACTGACCAGGGATCGACTTAAAGCTTCGAAATCGAATGATCGACAGTAGCCGAACCACTTGGGACTAGAGTAGTCGATCGACTGCTTGATTGAGGATCGACTTACAGTCGATCGACTGACCACAGATCGACTGACAGCTTCAAAATCGACTGCTCAGCAGTAGCCAAACCACTTGCAATTAGGACAGTCGATCGATATCTCTCGATCGACTGAATCTGTAGTCGATCGACTGCGTCGCATTGGCCCTCGGGATTCTTGGTGTTTTTGACATTTTTGCCCCTACAAACAACTATATAAGCCCACATCTTTTACCAACAATAGGATCCACTCTCCTCCCAACTCTTGCATGTGTTTGGGATTAATTCACTCTCTAGTTTTTAGATTTATTTTCTCTCTCTTAGGTTTTTAGACTTAATTTTTAAGCTTTAGATCTTAGATTTAATTTCAAGATTTGCCTTGGGTTTATAAGCCTAAGAAGATTTCAAGTCATCACTTGGATTTTATTTTGTTGCAATTTCATTCATGTTTGTATTTCCTTTCTTTAATACAAGTAAGCTTTGTTTTAATTTCATGCTTGTTCTTCAATCTCAAGCTTGTTCTTCATTTTATGAATTTTTTCTTAGCTCTTAGATTTCTTGTTAGATCTTATGATTTTTCCATGGAATCTATGTGAGTGACACACCAATATCATAGATCGAGTCCTTGATCGTTCTTATTTTGAGTATTTCATATGCTTTATTGTGGAATTTT
Source organism: Phtheirospermum japonicum (assembly GCA_014905375.1). Taxonomy (NCBI): domain Eukaryota; kingdom Viridiplantae; phylum Streptophyta; class Magnoliopsida; order Lamiales; family Orobanchaceae; genus Phtheirospermum; species Phtheirospermum japonicum. The sequence continues at coordinate 1,001,344 of BMAC01000262.1, read as the reverse complement.
GTTTTCATGCATAGTTTCATGTTGAATCCTAGATCTACTCTTCGTTTCTAGTTATTTCTTGTAAAGTTTTTAACTTTCATGTTAACTTTTGTTGCTCTTTCCATTGATACTTTCGATTTTTGTTAATTTGAATTATTGAAGTTTTCATGATCATGCAAGCATAGTAGTAATTTAGGCTTTCATACTTGTACTTAGTGAAACATTGCTATTTGTTGCTTGTTTTCATTCTTGCTTGCTATTTTCATTAGGCATACACACGAGGCATATTAAATACTTACATTTCCTTTCATAATTCGTCTTAGTTTCATCTAGTTTCCATTTATTTTCATTTTTCCTTTAATTTTCACAAAGCTAAAAACATATTGATTCCTACGAATAATCGAATTCCGATAATACCAAGCCATGAAACCACTTTTCATTTTCAACACCACTAATAAAACTACAAAACAAACACCAGGCCAAGCTGCAGAAGAAAGAAAATGAGGCTCATTCCCATGGGGTCGAGGTAGGTCTGCCCATTGGGTCGAAGAAGGTCATGCCCATGAGGTCGAAGATGGTCGTCGCACCTTTCTAGGGATTGCAGTTGGTCGGTGATTCCTTAAAGCATACCAAGTTAGCTTGACGTCGACCTACCTTTATACCACTGTGTTCCTTCAGAAAGTAACTAAAGGGACCATGTTATATTTAAGATAGCCATCGAGATAGATAACCCACAAACCCAAGTAGCGGGCCTAATTCTCTAGGTAGATCTTAAGAAGTCTCAAGAAAATTCTCCTCCTTTTGATTTCTAGAAGGGTGACCTCAACCAGCCCCCTGATGCGATCTGGTGGAACAAATGTGCAGCCCAGGCAATTATTTTAATCCACCTAGGCTCCGAGCTGGATGTATCCCCAGATGAATTTGTTCCTTCAGTCTCCCTACTACTGCTCCTTGTAATTAATAATCCATGAATTGTAATTATTTCAGACCTATCTTTTGTGATGTATTTATGTTTTTGCTGCTTTTTCATACTTAGAAACAACCTTGACCTTTCTTTCGACTTATAATAGTTTAAACATATACCCTAACTACAACCATAAGACAATCAACTATTTAAACCATGTGAAATTTGGGAGTTTAACCGATCTAACCAGGTCAGATATTCACCTATATCGAAGGATATGTGCACAATAAGATCTAACCAATAAGTATATCGATCAGACACCAAGCATCCAAGCAAAAACCATAACTATAGAATAATGCCAGCATTAACATTGGGTAAACCCGCAACCATACAAACCATACAATCCCCCCGAACTAAACTAGTGTCGGGATAAAACCATAAAGTCGCATAAATTCTAGAAGAACATAACCATAATCAAACAATCGAACCATAAACCATTTCCAACCTAAATGAGCGTCAATCTATACCATACACCATGAAACCATAAAATCCATCTCCGTCCTAAACAAGCGTCGGGCCATACCATCCATAAGACCATAAAAATCCATCTCCGACCTAAACAAGCGTCAGACCATACACTCCATTAGACAATAAAAATCCACCTCCGAACTAAATAAGCATCAAATCATACTTTCCAAAAATTCATTAAATAGACCATAGATCAATTCCATAACCATAAGTTCCATTAATTCTCCCCCGACCTGAACAAGCATCAGTCAAAATCACATAAGAAATCGAAATAAAACCATAAATAAAATACTATCATACCATATACCTCCTTCTAGTTAAGCGTAGTACTTCTTCAAATGGCAGATGTTCCAACTTCTTGGAACTACCTTCCCTTTATCATCCTCCAACACATAAGCCCCTCCCTCTTTAATACCTTAGTCACCTTGAACGGCCCAATCCAGTTGGGATCCGGCTTTCCAGTAGAGTATATTACATCAGCTTGTATCCAAACTAGCTCGGTGACCTAAAATCGCCTTTTCTTTACCTTCTGCTTCCTGGATTTTCTGCTTGTACCTCTCCACCTTTGCAACTGCTCTGTCCTGTATCTCATCAATTAACTCCAAAACTCCTCTTACCAATTTTTCATTCTCCTTTAGGTTAAAAGTAGCTACACGGTGTGACCCCACCACTATCTTTGCCTAAATGATAGCTTCCATGCTGTAGACCAAACTAAAGGGTGATTCTCCCATTGTAATTCATGGGGTCCTCCGATAATCCATTAGAAAAATGATGATAATTCCTCAAGCCATAAACCACCTATTTTTCTAGCCTTAACTTAATCCCCTGCTCTATGATCTTGTTAGTGACCTCGAACTGTCCATTAGCTTGAGATGTGCGAATGAGGTGAATCTTTGCTTCATTCCCATTGTCTTGCACCATTACTGCATCATGTGCCCATTGAACTGCTTGCTATTGTCTAATACAAAAACTCATGGCACTCCATACCTGCAAAAGATATTATTGAAAATAAAGTTTATCATCATCTGCTCAGCTATGTTAGTTACAACATCGAATTCATCCCATTTAGTAAAATAATCCACCTTGACCACCAAATACTACTTCTTGCATGGTGTTTTTGTCAACGGTCAAAGATATCAATCCCCCATTATGTAAACAGGCAAGGTGAGCTCATAACTACCATATCCTTGACTGGCACATGGATTATTGGTACATACATCTGACACCTTTTGAAGGTTATTACCAGCTCACCTGCCATCCCTTAATTCCGGGCTAAAAGAAACCAGCTCGAAAAGCCATTCCCACCAATGATCGACTCTTCGCATGATCGCCGTAATAACTCTCATGTATTACTTGCATCACCCTTAAACCTTCTTTGAGAGATAGACACTTTAGGTAGGGCCTAAAGTGCAATCTTTTATACAAATATCCATCCATCAAGCAAAAAAGAGTTGTTGTTTTAGCCTTCTTACTAGATAGTTATGCATTACTTTTTACGGCTTTGTTAAGAACCTCTCAGATTGGTGTTTGCCAATCCTACACCTCACTTATCTCCATCACCTTGTCTCCTCGCTCCAAGATACTAGTTGGTAACTTTATTAGAGTAACTATCCTTGTGCTGTAGTCCCCCACGACTCCTGCCATCTTGGTGAGCTGATTAGCCCTCACATTTTTAGCTTGTGGTAAATGTTCCTAGCTGAGCTCCCCGAATTGAGCTGCCCCCTATTTAACTTTTGCTAGATATTCCTACATACGTTCTTCCCTTACCTCGAAAGACCCATTATATTGATAAGCGACAAGATGAGAATTCGTATAAACCTTAAGTCTACTTACCTTCAGGTTGCTCGCCATCTTTATACCCCTGTAGAAATGCGTCATACTCAGCCTCATTGTTATATGATTTGAATCCTAATTTTACTGCAAAATCCAAGTTCTCCCCTCCATACTGGTTAGAACAATTCCTAGTCCCACTCCACTTGCCATGGTCAATCTATCCACATGCAATAACCATGCTTTTTTCTCGACCTCGTCCATATACTTGTGCTTTGATCGATATTCTTTGCTTGTATACTAACTCATATTCGCTAAGCTCCACTACCCACTTCACCAATCTTCCAGAAAAGTTAGGCTTACCTAAAAACTGTTTAGTCCCAAGTTAGTTCTTACACTAATCTGATGACCCAGAAAGTAAGATCGTACCTTCATTGCTTTGTAAATCAGTGTAAACCCTCCCTTTTCTAAGAACTTGCCCGATCTAACCCCAAAAGAGAACTTCTTGGGGATTAACTTCATCCTTTACTGCCTCAGGATTGTAAAATCTTTCTTCAAATACCCCACATGAGACTTTGACTTCTTACTCTTCACCATCATGTCATCTACGTACACCTCAATAACCGACCCCAACAGATCTTTAAACATCTTATTACCAACCTTTGGTAGGTCGCCCCTACATTCTTTATCCCAAATGGCATGAAAATGAAATAATATGTACCGGATCAAGGTGACAGGTTGATCCTCTTTTGCCAATGGAATTTTATGGTATCCCTGGGATGCATCCATCATTCTCAATAACTCACACCTCGAGGTAGAGTTCACCAATTGATTAATGTGCGGTAATGGGTAGTGATCTTTGGGACATAACTTATTCAGCTTGCAAAATTGACACACACCTTCTATTTGTCTCCAGACTTTGGCACCATAACTACATTAGATAAGTACTCTGGGAATTGGATCTCCAGGATATGACCTGCTTTCAAAAGCATCTGAATCTCCCCCTCCATCACCTTGTATAGCTCTACTCCAAAATGCCTAATTTTTTGTCTTATTGGCCTCGCCCCCGGATCTGCGTTTAAATTATATTGCATGACTCATCATCTCCAAAGGAAAATATGTCATGAAATACATTTAGTAGAGCGATGATCTCCTTCTTTATGTCATTTGGAAGCTGGCTACCTATCCTTGTCATATACCCCTGCCTATCATTCTCCAGTTCGATCTCCATAAGCTCTTAATGAGGTTGGACAGATTTATACTCCTCCCTCAGTATTTTGGCACTCAATATCCATTCTTGAACATCTCCACTCCTATCCCTCTTTCCCTCACTCATTTAATTTCTTACCTTCATTTGATATCAAGATCGTGCGACCTATTAATCCGATATTATTTTGCCGACCTATTTTCCCGCTATGCCCATGTGGCAGGTAGATGTAACCGCTTAGAACTCATTGAGGGTGGGTATCCCTAATATAATGTTGTAAGACGAGCTGGACTTATTGATCAAGAACCTTATCTTATACTCCACCCGTAGCTCGCCAACCCCCAAAGTAACCGTCAAGACTTCCTCTTCTTTTGTAATGACTTGCTCTCCATTAAAACCATACACTGGAGTTTGTACCAGCTTTTTCTTCACCTCAAGATTTATTTGCTCCAACAACTCATGGTATAGAATGTTGACCGATCTCCCATTGTCCACAATTACCCTTCCTACATCGTACCCGACCACCTCTGCTCGGATCACCAACACATCATTATGCTCGACCTGCATCTCTCACTTTTCTATTGGCTCAAAATAAATAGCCATTCCCATGTGCGGGGGTCGCTTATTTATGACGACAAGCTTAAAAGGTCCAAGTCGCGCTACCTTAGCATGCTGCATTACTTGATACTCCATCTTTTGGCCTACCTAAAATCATGTTTATCCACCTCCTACTATTTCCAGCATGCCCACCTTGATCTGGCCTCCTCTGATCTTCTTGCCTTCTTTCACCTTCTATTTATGCCTCTAGGGGTCCTTCGGGAGGAGGTCCAAGCAGTGTTTGCCTCTGCTCATGAGGTTGCCTATCACAATAGACGACCTCCTTCAAATGTCCAACCTTAATTAATCTTTTTATGTCCTCCTTCAGATGCCGACACTTCTCTGTAAAATGTCCATAATAATTATGGAACCTGCAAAATACCGAGATCTTGGGTTGGTGGGTATTTTCGTATAATCTTCAGGCCACCTAATGGCATTGAGCACTTGTCTTTTCATAATTGTGAACATCGTATCCCATGGCATCGTCAAAGGGGTGAAATTATACGTCTCTTCCTTCAATTCTCTTCTATAATTCCTCCCATCCATTCTACCTTCCCCATTTGGGGCCATAACTGCTCTTACTGGTTGCCGTAAGTCTCTTCTGGGTTCAAGTTTCTTTGTCGGTTGTTTCTCCAGGTCCTCGACCTCTTGTACGAAACAAAAAAGCTCCTCTACTTCCATATGGATGCATTCGATCTTAGCTAATAAGGTTCTCAAGCCTCCTATCCTTAGTCCTTGATTTAGAGCACCAGCCTTTATCTCATTCTTCGCTGTGCACACCTCCAAGGTGGCCCTAGTGAATCTAGTTATGTACTTATTTAGAGTTTCCTATGGTCGTTATACTACCAATAAAAGAGACACGAATGTCTTCGTGTGAATCTTTGCACTCGAAAAGTGCGTTAGAAAAGATGACCTCAGGACCTGAAAGCTTGTAATCCTCCCTTGGGCTATCTGATGAAACCAACCTTACACGTGATCTCTTAGGGTAGACAAAAATGATCTACATGCCAAAACATTCGTGTATTGCCATAATGTTGCCTCGTTCTCAAAACTCTAAATGTGTTGAGTGGGATCCGACAACCCCTCACAGTAAAAGTGAAACCCATTGTATTCCTGGGGGAAATCTTCCTGCAATACTTCTTTAGAGAACGGGTGGCCTCTCACTTCTTGATGGCTCGTACCCATGATCTATCTCTGTAGGACGCGCAAGGCCTCCTGTGTATCTCTTATTACCCAGGATGTTGGCAACATGTCATCCTTATCCTTCATCATCTTTCTGCTCCATCGTAAGTTATTATGTTGATATCACCTTTCTTGTGACCTTCCCAAGATCCCTAGCACATCTTCGTCCTCTTGATCAGTTGATGAGTAACTCCTGCTCGCACTAACTCTAGATCAGGCATCCATGGTTCCTTTTCCCTGTTCCTTCATTGGGCTGGCGTAATAGGTTCTGGCCTGTATTCCTCATCTTTATTGCCTCTCAGTGTAGGTTCCGTCACGTCGTTGCTGACATCTCTTCTTGTTATGATTTTTTCCAACTTGTCCATAGGTATCGCATTGACCAATCTTTAAGGCAACCCCTTATTAATATTTCAGGCCTGCTGCTTCGACTATTCCTCTCATTCCTTAGTGCTCAGATTGATCTTTTTCTGCCTTGTCGCCTCTGTGGGGATGCTATTTCCTCAGATTTCCTTGCCTTTCTCTCCCCTAGCTTTTGGTTGTGGTGTCTCCATAGCCACTTCTTTGTCTACATCTCTCGACAATATTTTTTCGCCTTCAGGTTGCATTACTTTCCATTGTTTCTTGCCCTGGCCTGCCTCTGTGATATCCATGACTTGTGGTGTTATGTTTCTTCCCTTTATGATTATTTTGGATGATTCTCATATCTTTTGCTAAAAGAATTGATGTCCCTTGAATTCCTACTAACGACACCACTTTATGTGACCAAAGATATTGACTCACCAAGAAATAGGTCGCTGCTCTCAAAACTGCCTTCTCAAACTCGAGCCACCTATAACACAAAACCCAAGCCGGACAACCCCGACATAAGCCCTTCGATGCCTAAGTCAATATCCGTATATAGTGATAAACGAGAGATTTGTGAAAGTAGGAATAATCAACTTATAATAGAATATAAGCCTGGGTCTTCTTTATATAGACAAGAGACATGTTCCCAATATAGGGTTTCAATCTCCTATTAACACAATAATTCCTTAATAAAACCACCGACTCCAAATTCAGATTCTCATCTTTATGCTAAGTTATAATAATAGCTAGAGCTCTCATATCTTTAGTAAGTTACCAAAGAAACTATGGGCCATAAAACCATCACCACACCTTTAGCCCGCGAGGGCCCATATCATGACATATTATCCCATCGAGGCCCATTCCATGACCATGTCAACCCATTGTTAGTATATAAAGCCTAAATCCTTTATTCGACCTAATTTAAGAACATTACTATTATTTCAACCCATAAGAGCTCGATAATTCTTTTAAAGAGGACACTCTTTTATCTAACCAGCATAATTCGACATGCATGCCGACCTCAATATTTGATGTCATATCTATATGTATACAATATAACTAGTATAGTTCCTGTGTGTTACACGGATTTGTTATGGAAAAAAAAAACTAATTATACATATAAATAAATGAGTCTCACTGTTGAGATCAAATTTGATCATCTGTAATATGAATTCAATATTAACAACCTGATGTGATTAGATGAAAGTGTTGATGGATTGATTGATAAAGTACAAATCTATAGTTCCCGTGCTAATATAAATGTTTTCAAAATAAAAATAAAATATATAAATGATAATAAATTGTAATATCTATATCATATGAGTGTCTCATACAAATATAATCTCCATTTTGACGTATTATATCGTTGACCAATGTGTTGTATCTTACGCGATGTGTGGTGTCTCATGCAAAATAAATTCATTTACATGATTAGACTATATTTGTTAGTAATTTATAAGTACATAATAAAAATTATTTTTCTTAATTACATCATTTGAAACTCTAAAAATTAGTTTTATTGAACTTTTTTCTCTCTCTCTCACACACACACACACACACACACACATATATATATATATATATATATATATATGAATTTTTTAATTTGATAAAAAAATTAATTTATACACTTATCAATTATTCATTAATTACGAAGGATAAACATGTATACACAACTTTGGTTGACATTAAATAACATAAAGATTAAGATGACTAGTTGTCTGAAGGGGTTGAAATTATCCTCCATAACCATGTTTTAAATCCCTCTTAATATTTTGTTTTGGAGAAATTATAAATGGAGTAGCCTGTTCTGTCAGTGGCCTAAATGATCCAGGTCAATTAAGCTTGGATTTGAATGGGTTTAAAAAACTTGGGCCCTAAATTTTTTTAATAAACATTGTTAAGGTGTAAATATGGTAGGTTAGATAAGGAAAATACAAGAATAACCAATGGATGACACATCAATACCAGACTTAGGAGAAGCGAACATTTGGTATCCGAACCTATGGTCAACCGAAAAATAGAATAAGACTCCATATTATTAACATGTAGGGGTGATGTGTATATTCTATTCTTATTTGTATTTTCAAAAGAATGTATATCATGCATCCAAGTGCATAATGCATAATGTATTCGAGTGCATAATACACAGTGCACTGATTGCCAATTTAATATTTTATGAATATGACTGTATTGAAAATTATATTTTATCATAAGTTATATTTATCACACAAAATACCCATGTTCACTTGGGTGCATAATGTAGAGTTCAATGTTCTTTTTTCCCCTAATATAAATAATGAAAAGCATGGCATTCACGCTCCTTTTTCTCATTGTTATACTTAATTGGTGTCAAAACCACTATTTATTATTAGATAATATCATAGTTATGTTTATTTAGCTAGTTCTGATGCTTTTAACATTTTGCCTAATTATATACTATTATCAGTGAAGAACCTCTACATTATTTTCATAAAATATGTTGAGTCCATGTACCTATCCGATACGTAGAACGATTTATCTTCCTTGGAAAAATGATTTGTCTAAATTATTATTTTGATTTTTTCGCCATGTTTTAATTGTGTAGGAAAGAATTATCATCTTTGGTATATATCATATATAATATTAGAATTAGATTAGATTTTAATTCTCTTTTTCTAGATTAGAATTCATATATTGGTAACTTTATATTCTTAGGACTGTAAGATTTTATCTTGTTTCCTTACTAATGATATTTACTTATAATATATTGTGTATATCTTCTTTTCTTATTATTATAGGTATCTTTTACAATTAAGATGTGCTTATATAAAGGTGAGGGCTTTCTCATAACTCAACCACAATTTTAGAGAAAAAATATTAAGTTTTGAGAGTTAAGAGCAATTTATTCGAACTATAGATTACAGTCCAGTGACAGATGCGACTGCTAATGTTGTTGACATATGTGATAACATTATGTCATTTGAATTATTTTTCTTCCATCTTTTTCTCTTTGTTAATATCTAATCTTGTGATTGTGGTTCTTAGTTTTGGAAAAACTCGTAATAATTTCAATCTTATTTACTCTTTAGGAGTTTTTAATTTTATCTTTACTTAGTAGATAACGAGTCTTTCTAATCATTAAAATGCAAGTTTAAAATAATGAAGATTGCCTAATTAGCTCGACTATAAAAATATTATTTCTTATAGTCAGGATTTGAATTTATTTTCCACTGCTTATTATTTACACTCAGCATAACATACTCACATTTCATTATTTTTACTATGGATTTGAGGTCTGTAATTCTTTCAAGTGGCATTAGAGTCAACATTTGATATCACTAAGTGTTGATCCTCTATGTTGCAAGCTAAAGTTTAACAATTTGGTGGGGTTAGCTACCGTCCTCCCATTATTGATGGTACTAACTATGACACTTGGATGGTTAAAATGCATGTCCACATCAAATCAATGATGAACGGGCATGATTTATGATTCTCAATAAGTGGACACCACCTCAGTTTGTTGATGCGAATGGAGACTTTAGACCCCAAGATGCAATCATGTGGATAAAAAATGATCGTCTTGATGGTAGCATGAATTCAAAAGCTTTGACTGCAATCTTTGGAGCAATATATTCGAACATGTTTCGCATTATCTCGGATTCTGCTACTACCAAAGATGCTTTAGATGCTCTTCAACTTCATTATGTGGGATCCGCAAGTATTATACTGACTAGACTTCGAATGATCACTACTAAATTTGAGAATTTGCTTATGGAGACTATCTCTGCATATAGTGCAATATCCACCCTATTTGTTAATTCTGTTGACACATGGATGATGTGTAAACTTGTGGTTGATTCTAATGACACGTGTCTTCATCCGGTACCATCAAAATCTGACGTGTCAGTCTCTTATGCTTTCTCTTAAAAAGCTACCTTTTAAGGATTTTTGGCCTAGCTATAAAATAGCACTTTTATTTCATTTGTTCCCTCATTAGAAAAACTAGGGTTTTTCTCATCCGGTCGCCTCTCCCAGCCAAGGTTTATTTTTATGCCAAAGTTCTTTAATTAGATTGTTTTTCAATATATTTGAGTTCTATAATTTGGTAGGAATTTAATTTTATTGGTTTTAAAAAATCAAGAAAGAGATATGAAAAATTCTTTCAAAAACTTTGATCTGAAAGGATTTTTTTAAATCATATTCATTCGTTTTGTAATTCATCTGAAAGGAGATCCGATCCGATTTGATTTATATTTATTATTTTTAAATGTAATTCATCCATTTTGTAATTTTTTATATTTTATATTAAAAATTACATCCGATCAATTTGTAGGGGTTCAATCTCCTTTGTCATAGATTATCTAGAGCCATTATTAGGCATCACGTTGAAAGCTGAATTGTTGATGTAAAGGCGCAAGTAGATCATTTGTCTTCAGAAGCACTGTAGAAAATTTATTTTTTTTACTGAATCTGCAAATAAGTTATGAAGTAGAACTTAAACTTTTTCATGAAGAATTAAGATACTCGGAGAATCGAAGCAACTCTAAAAGGGAAGAAATTCTTTAGCGAGTATACGATTAAATTCCTTGATTTAATAATGAGATTCGTTTCATATATGTTGGCTGTTTGGGAAGAGGTTGCCTCGGTAAAAATCTTGAATCCCTTGACATTTTCAGTATTGTTGCCTGGATGGATAATTTCGTTAATCATGAATTGATCAAGTGTCATGGGCAGCACTCTTGAGTATGCAGCGGAACTACTTTTGCCCGTGCGGCCTAGTAGATCCCCAACATCTACGTCCGGCCTTCGTGCCAATCTCGAGTTTTAAGCTTCCCGAAGCTCGCTTCTCCTACGAGCCAAGGATCGGGTCAATGTCATCCGTCTCGCGACGCACAGGAGCATTACTCGCCCCCCTGCTCAACATTGAGGGTCTTTCGTTTGCCCCCACCGTATTCTCGTGTGCTCGGCACTCCCTCAGGACGTCCGGGTGCAATACCCGTAACGGAGCCCGTGTTCAAAACCTTTCCCGAGTAGGCACGGCGGGTTTCCCGCAAGCCCACAATGCAATCCTCGTGCTCGACACTCCCTTGAGTCACCCTGGGTGCAATACCCGGCTTGGTGCCCCTTCGTGTTCGTGTCTCGCCCGAGTAGGGCTATCCTTAAGTCCTTGGTCAAGTGCTATGCCGACTTTCCCACCTTATTGCCCCACGCCGTGCGTGGCACATTCATTTCCGACCGACTGACATCATGCCGAAGCTTCCCACTATGCGGTGTTGCCCAACAACCGCATTACCGACCAACGGACCCCCGCAGCATGGCTTGAACCCATAGTCGATGCTTACGAGTTAGCTCACGAGGCTATTCGGTATTTTGCCTCGATCGCTCAATCGACCAAGAGGTGTCCCTTTCGATACACTAGCCTGCGGGGCATAGTATCTGGACGTACACCAGCCTCTCAGCCCTTTTGGGCGCCCAACGTTGGCTTTCCCGGCCAACGCCGCTCGCTCGGTTCCCACTCCGAACGAGGACTCTAGACACTCTTTTGAGATGCCTAAAGCTGGACCTTGGTGGCCCCAACATGCCCCCAAGGAATGCTTACTTAGTGCCCGCAGCACGAGGGGGACTGGCAGTTCGCTCTCCAGACCCTATCCCCCCTATAATAGGCCTTACAAAAAAAAAAGCAACGTTCTATGATTAGACATCCACTTTGTGGGAATGCAGCCAAGGCATAACTCCCACATCCGAACTCGGAATCCATAACCGTTTGAACCGTAGATTATCTTACACCAACCTTAAGATCTCCACAAAGTTTCATCCCCATCCGATAAACGGTGAGAGGGGAATCGCCCTTGCAAGATACATAAATAACGACAGTGCCACTGCACTGCTACATCTCAAACGTACATAGTGTTTGCAACTCAAACGGAACCGTCTAGCCGTGAAACTTGGTGGAGACCAACTTAACACTCCCAGGAAGTCCCCATACGAAGAGATCCACCAATATCAAAGTGTAAGGCCCTCTGATCACACGATCTTCCCCCTGCTCGCGCGCGGGATGACAGTCGTCGTCGCCTATTTTTCCGACTGTCTAAACGGACTCGGAATGACACCAAACTTGGTGGATAGTTGCCTCACGTCCTAAGGAACGTGCTTATAAAACAGTTCGGCAAACCCACTTCGTCAAGGGTCTCTGCTCTGAGGTCGACGACGCTGTGAAGGCGGGACGACGCTCCCCGTCGCCCGCTGTTCCAACCTCTGGGCGTGCCTAGCAGCCCATGCCGCTCGCCCGCGCCCCGTGTCCTCCGAGACCAGCCAACAACATGTGCCGATGGCCCACACCGACGTGTCCGGGATGCCGTATCCAGTCTTATCTCACGTAATCCTGGATCTTTGACCGGCATCCCGTGACAGTCCTGCCTCACTCAATCCGTTGACGTCCTCGTCAACGCACGCACTAGGCAGAATTGTGCATGCGCGACTGAAATCCAAGTTAAAACGGTACGTTACGGTCGAAACTCCTAGCTACCTAGAGCCCTCAACGTGCCCCACGCACGGAAATCTGTCACTTAGGTCCATCGTGTGCCTGACGCACACACTACTTCCAGGCGAAAAACTGCGGCTGATCCGCTCAACCACATCAACTTCTTGCCAACATCCATTGCACCGGCCGTGTGTCACACTCCCACCCGAAGGTGCTTTTGAGACACGGCCCCATAAAGAGTCAACCAGCCCCAATGGGATCCCCTGCTTTGGCCCGTAGGCCTTGCTCACAACCATCTACTGGCAAAACTGCCTCACTTGGTGGATATTGGCATTAAGGCCTCACCGCTCTTATTGGATATTGGCCCAACGGCCTCACCTCGCTTGTTTGGATATTGGCCCAATGGCCTCACCTCGCTGGTTTGGATATTGATCCGTAGACCTCACCGCTCTTGGTTGGATATTGGCCCAACGGCCCTCACCGCTCTTGTTGGATATTGGCCCAACGGCCTCACCTCGCTTGTTGGATATTGGTCCGTAGACCTCACCGCTCTTGGTTGGATATTGGCCCAACGGCCTCATCTTACTTATTGGATATTGGTCCGTAGACCTCACCTCGCTTGCGGATCTTGGCACTCAGGCCTCACCGATGGGTCTTGGCTCTCTGGCCTCACCAAAACGGAACAGAGCTTGAAGGCGTGCAACGCACCCTCCCCCACTCAAGGCGTTGCCGTCCCGGCAAACACCAGTCGATCTCGGCGGGTACTCTGACCAAGCCGGACAACGCACTTCGAACCTGGTCCGTAGACCTTAGTTGCAACGCGCAACCGTGTACTCCGCACGAGCACACCTCAAGCACGGCCCGCACTCTCCAAGGCTTTTCCGACAACATCCCATAAATATTTCCTTACTACGCTCCTTCGAGGACACCCGACTACTCACCGTTCTCAGATCTGGATACCCTCATCAAAGTTTTCGATCGACATCCCATAATATCACCTACTTCCTTATCAAAGGCAACCGACCATCCCATATGACGCCTTGCCCCGGCTCTCAAACTCCGGCCCCGATCAGCGCGAGGATTCAAAATAGCTCGGCAACACTGGGTGAACGCTCACTTGGCATCAGAGGATCGCCCAACGGATCCGCCAAGTTGGCTGGTCTCCCCCACTCGATCCGGAGACCAGCTCCACAACTTCCATCGTCCCTCTCGGACATCTCGGGAAATGCTACGCCTTTGTGCACTCGGGCGGCACTCCCATAAGCTCAGCTCCCACAAAAAACTCACACGCTCCCACGAAAAATTATTACCATTATCAGAGCCTGAATTGGACGGATTCCAATCAGCTCTCTTTATGATCCGACTTGTTGGTCCACAATGCCCTAATCACCTCTTAACGTGCGGTACTCCATAGCACGATGTTCCAAACGAATTTGGCGCTAATCGCAGCCTGACTCGTTGGCATGCCTCTTTACGACCATCAAGATACATTTCTAAAGCCAACAAATTCCCACTCGAACATCCCACGTCTAGTCTGTTGAACCATCCAAGGCCATGTGCAACAAGCTTTCCGAAAGCGTCTCATGAAAATTACTAGTATCGGGTTCCAGAAGGAAACATTTACCATGCGCGCGATTACTCCTTCTACGGCCTGAATCATTCGAGATTCGTACAATTCAGGCTCTGATACCAGCTGTCACGGGCGGCACTCTTGAGTATGCAGCGGAATTACTTTTTCCCGTGCGGCCTAGTAGATCCCCGACATCTACGTCCGGCCTTCGTGCCAATCTCGAGTTTTAAGCTTCCCGAAGCTCGCTTCTCCTACGAACCAAGGATTGGGTCAATGTCATCCATCTCGTGACGCACAGGAGCATTACTCGCCCCCCCACCGTATTCTCGTGTGCTCGGCACTCCCTCAGGACGTCCGGGTGTAATACCCGTAACGGAGCCCGTGTTCGCAACCTTTCCCGAGTAGGCACAGCGGGTTTCCCGAAAGCCCACAATACAATCCTCGTGCTCTACACTCCCTTGAGTCACCCTGGGTGCAATACCCGGCTTGGTGCCCCTTCGTGTTCGTGTCTCGCCCGAGTAGGGCTATCCTTAAGTCCTTGGTCAAGTGCTATGCTGACTTTCCCACCTTATTGCCCAACGCCGTGCGTGGCACATTCATTTCCAACCGACTGACATCATGCCGAAGCTTCCTACTGTGCGGTGTTGCCCAACAACCGCATTACCGACCAAAGGACCCCCGCTGCATGGCTTGAACCCATAGCCGATGCTTACGAGTTAGCTTACGAGGCTATTAGGTATTTTGCCTCGATCGCTCAATCGTAAAAGAGGTGTCCCTTTCAATACACTAGCTCGCGGGTCATAGTATCTAGACGTACACCAGGCCTCTCAGCCCTTTTGGGCGCCCAACGGTTGCTTTCCCGCCCAACGCCGCTCGCTCGGTTCCCGACCCAAACGAGGACTCTAGACACTCTTTTGAGGTGCCTAAAGCTGGACCTTGGTGGCCCCAACATGCCCCCAAGGAGATGCTTACTTAGTGCCCGCAGCACGAGGGGGACTTGCAGTTCGCTCTCCAGACCCTATCCCCCCTATAATAGGCCTTACAAAAAAAAAAAGCAACGTTCTATGATTAGACATCCACTTTGTGGGAATGCAGCCAAGGCATAACTCCCACATCCGAACTCGGAATCCATAACCGATTGAACCGTAGAGTAGCTTACACAAACCTTAAAATCTCCACAAAGTTTCATCCCCATCCGATAAACGGTGAGAGGGGAATCGCCCTTGCAAGATACATAAATAACGACAGTGCCACTGCACTGCTACATCTCAAACGTACATAGTGTTTGAAACTCAAACGGAACCGTCTAGCCGTGAAACTTGGTGGAGACCAATTTAACACACCCAGGAAGTCCCCATACGAAGATATTCACCAATATCAAAGTGTAAGGCCCTCTGATCACACGATCTTCCCCCTGCTCGCGCGCGGGTTGACAGTCGTCGTCGCCTATTTTTACGACTGTCCAAACGGACTCGGAATGACACCAAACTTGGTGGATAGTTGCCTCACGTCCTAAGGAACGTGCTTCTAAAACAGTTCGGCAAACCCACTTCGTCAAGGGTCTCTGCTCTCAGGTCGACGACACTGTGAAGGCGGGACGACGCTCCCCGTCGCCCGCTGTTCCAACCTTTGGGCGTGCCTAGCAGCCCATGCCGCACGCCCGCGCCCCGTGTCCTCCGAGACCAGCCGACAACATGTGCCGACGGCCCGCACCAACGTGTCCGGGATGCCGTATCCAGTCTTATCTCACGTAATCCTGGATCTTTGACCGGCATCCCGTGACATCAAGGGTGGATATTTGCCCTTCTGGCGCATTATGATTTCTTATTTCCAATGACATCGTAGAGAATTAGTTCCTTTTTTTGTTGAGCTAATAAAGGAGGAAACAGGGTATGTGTGGGAAAAGTAATTATATAATTGAAAATTTATTTCTAGCCTACATTACTTAGAGGCTTATTCTATGTTAATTTTGTATATAAAAGCTAAATTGCAAATTTTAGTCCGTAACACCCGAGGGTTGACCGTTTTAATTTTTTAGGAAAGGGATTTAATTAATTATGGTGTAATTTATGGTGTGATTTAATTATCGCCCATAATATGGTAAAATGCATAAATGGTAAAACATGTCGGCAATTATGATAAAATTATTTATGGTAAAAACCATTAATTAATTTTGACTGAATTAGTTATGGTGTATTATATTTTGGATCTCAAATTGATGGTTGGCCTATATTTTGAGTCCTAGAACAAAAGAATTCCTTTAATTAAATTCCATTGAAAATTTAGAAACCTGAATCCCTCAATCCCTGGCCACTCTCTCTCCCGTTTCATTTGGTGATCTGAGATTTTACATAGAGCAACAACTCACCCCAATATCTCGATTCTATAATTCATATATGTTATATAAATTCCATACTAGCGATCATGGATTGCATACTATCCCTGGTAAGATGACTTGAATTAATTGATTTTTAATAAACTCCATACTAGTAGTAGGAATTACATACTACACTTTACAAAATGAATTAAATTAAAGTTAGTTTAAGTTTCATGATAGTTGTATGGATCAAAACTACCTATGGACAAATTGAATTTTATTCTATACTAGCTGTATGGATTACAAACTACCCTTGTATTGAATTTGTCTACATTTTATACTAGTTGTAGGGATTACATACTACCCTAGACAAAATGAATCGAATGTATGGATTACAAACAATCTCTGGACAAAGTATCATTTGTAAACTAGTATGCAATTATAGTTAATTTTCACATTTAATTCATGTTATATAATAGTATTGGATTATGTTTACAAACTAAATTTCACATTAAAATTCTGCCGCACTTTATGACCAGTTTATGGAAGAAAAAAATTATTGCCATTTCAAAAACTTACTTCAAGTTAGGAAAAACAAATTGAAGAAGGAATTGTAATTAAATGAAAGAAGGAAAGTGCTTTAAAAAAAATGAATTATAAATTGAAGAAGAAAAGTACTTGTGTTGATTTGTAGAAAAGTCAAACGTAGAGTGAGTAGTATAATTGAGAAAGTACATATTAATTTGTGTTCTAATGGGATTAATATAATTTAAACAGGAATATAAGATTTGAATGAATTATATAGGATATTATATTTTAAAAAGTGCATCAAATGGGAGTTTTTCCTTTAATTAATTATGGCCAAATTATTAATAGTAAATTCATTTGATTAGTTATCACTCAAATTTTTATGGTGTGACTTAATTATTGTCCATAATATTTTAAAATGCATAAATAGTGAAATTCGTTAATTAACTATGGATGAATTATTTGTGTAAAATTTATATTGTTTAATTATAGGAACTTTACCAATAATTATGGAGTAGAACACATTTTTACCCCTAAAACATGATTTTTCTTCTTTTGCCCTAATTAACTAATACTCACTTGTGATAGTTCTATTGGTTAGTTATATAAGTGTGTGTATGTTTAATTATTATTTATGTTAAATTCTTTTATTTAATGAGACACTTACTCATCTTCTAGTAATAATTACCTTCGTCTTCTTGTCCCATTCTATGCTTGTAATTGATCATTCTATAAAGATTGAAAAAATGATTACTGTTATAATTATAGATATCAAATGACCATAATAATTATTTATTTAAAATAATTAAAAGTATGAAATAATAAATGTAGGAATAAAATTAGTAAAAGAACATTTACTTAGTTCTAAATGTGACAGACAAAATGAGATATGAAAAATTTTAAATTACCAGGGCTTCAGCAGCAAGTTGGAGTGACTCTCATGTCCGTAATACCAGGGCTTGGGTAGCAAGTTAGCATCTATAATTTCAAATTTTAATATTTTTGTTCCTCATTTATTTTTCATGACTCCGCTTTTGTTAATTTTTTGAGTTTTCAACATACAACGGGCTAGGAACTTCAATAATAAACTAAAAGAAAAATGAATTAGTTATAGAATATCAACTTAATCAATAATAATTAATTGAACTAATTAAAAAATTTCGGTATATGTGGATTTAATTACGAATTTAATCCAAGATAAAATTTAGAAAATCATAGATAAATCTGATTTCATCTAAATAATTGAACTATTTTTGTTTTCTTAATTTTTTAACAAACTAATTTTATATAATGTTGTTACAAGAATTATGGGAGCTTCAAATCAAACATTGTGTAATAGTAAATAACAACAAACATATTTGTTAGTTTTTCTTCTTGAAAATCATATTTTGTTATTATTATTATTATTATTATTTATTAATGTTAATTATACTATTGTGTAGAAGTATCTTGCTTACAGAGAATATATTTATCTACATTTAAATGATTTCATCTATAAACAATATATATATATATATATATATATATTAAATTTCATTTATGAACTTTTGGATAAAACTGATAAAAACAAAATCTCATTTGTTAGATCACTAAAAGTTCTTTTTGCAATATAATCTTAGTATGCACTTAGAAATTACCAACAAAGGTAATCTTAACATGTTATTTATTTTATTTTTGTAAATCAAGAACACGACATATCTAAATGAGAAACAATGTTCATTTGATATGCTGCGTCTAAAATAATTACAATATTACCTCAAGATAATTGTATTTTAATTTAGTATTATTAATTATCTTTCCAAGAGCAGTGTTCAGCCACTATCAGCTTTATGTCGAAGTATCTCGAGTTAAGAGTCATAAAAGGTTGAAGATTATTTGTTGTGGCGAAAGTGATATTATTGTGAATAATACAGTTAATATAGAAGTTTTCCATAGTAAGTAAATAATATTTATTTATTTATTTTTGTATTAATAATTAACTTTTTGAACTTCATATATATTTTTTTTATAGATTATACAGTTTTATGCATTTCTATATGCCCGCGTAAATGCGGGGATTCAAACTAGTTACGTGATATTGCCAATGATTCACGATTCCTCGGTGTATCCATCACAAATTGTAGTTTGATTAACAAGATGTTGTTGTCTCTTTCGGTCTGATTTGATATCAAACTCTCTCCGATTAAAGAAACTCATGATCAACCAACACTTGGCCTTGATGGAGTCATTGGAATACTTCAATCCTTTGAGTTAAATTATTTTAATAGATCTTTTCAAACAAAAGGAATGAGTGTTGCTTTTCAAGTAAACCCTTCACAAATTGGTTATGTTTTTCTTAATGAGATGATTGAGATTTCTGTAGAGCTTAAGAAGTCTATAGGTGATGAAGATACTGATCTTATTACTAAACATTTTGAATTTTTTTTAAAATATCATCGTCAAAACCAATTCATCAACAACCCATGTCAAAATTCCCTCAATATTATACACATTCGAAAGCTCAAGAGATCACTACTTCCTTGATGAAAAACTTCGATCTTAAGACTCTTGAATCTGTAAGGTGTCATGCTTGTTATGTTTTAGTCACGTTGCTAATAAGTGTTCTAACACTTAGTTTTAATGCTACCTTAAGTTAATGTGAGTCTTAGGACAAAGCTAAACTCAAAGCTCGCGAATAATACCGCTTTGCAATCCTAGAGGAAGAATATGTCGTCTCTTGTGTTGTTGGTCAGGATGTGATCATAAATGTCATTACATCTCTAGTCATTCTAGACACATCCGATCCAATCTCCATTAACTGTTCATATATGTGTTTAAGTGTTACTAAAATGGCAAGTACAGATACCCCTCATGGTGAGGATGATGTTTATGTTAATGATGAACTTGTAAATGCTTATGAGAAACTTCTAAATGAATAAAAAGAACAAAAGAAAAGGATTGATATTTTTATAAGAATACACAAACGTTGTACTTTGAAAAGTGATGTATAGAAAACTGTAATTACACGTGTAGAAGCTGCTCTCACCAAAACGGAGATTGAGTATGAAAGGGTTGAGATCGAACGTGATAGTTCTCTCGACACCTTAAGTCATTTGAATAAGGGTAAATAGAAGCTTGATGATGTCCTTTCTATGGGAAATAAACTTGACATAGTTGGTCTTAGTTTTTAAAAACATATTTTGGTTAAAATAAAGGCTGTCGAATCATCGATCTCACTTAAGGCTGAGCATTCTTTTAAAAGAAAATCTAGACCAAGGAAACACCTGTTTCTTTGTCATTATTGCAATTATCGTGGACATATTAGACCTTATTATCATAGGCTAAAATCTGATCGTTCCTATTTTTTTTTTTTTGAAAATCCAATGTCAACAGATATGTCATTGACTTTGAGTCACATTTTTAGTAACATTTGAGTCAATTTAGTTAAATAAAACCAGATGTGAGCTATAATATTATTTATACCTCTTTGAAATCTAGTATTTTTATTGTGGCTGTTATCGCCATATGACAAGAATATTGAGTTATTTAAAGGATTATAATTCCTATGATAGAGGAAGAGTCTCTTTTACTAGAGGTGCTCGTGGATTATTGTCAAGGGATCTTGAATGTTTATGGGTTAATTGGACTTGAGAATGTTCTTCATGAGGATGGTCTTATGGCTAATTTTATTAGTATCAATAAACTGGTGTGATAGTCGATTGTTTGTTAGGTTTTACAAAAATTCATGAAAGCGTCCAACACTTATATTCTTGCAGTATTGAGATATGCCAATAAATGTTATTAATTTGGTGGTATTCAAGTAAGTCATAGTGCTAGTACCAATGAACTTGATTTTTGGCACCAGAAACTTGGTCATGTGAACGTTAAAATGATTAAAATTTTGGTAAAATTCGATGTTGTGTGTGGTTTACCTACACTTAACACTAATGTGAGTAGTGTGTGTGGTCCGTGTCAAAAAGGTAAACAAAGACGTGTTCCTCATGATAGGAAACTTGATACCACTACGACTCATTGTTTTGAAATTGTTTGCATGGATTATATGAGTCCTATTAGTGTTCAGAGTATTGGTGGTATAAAATACTCATGTGTTCTTGTGGATAAATCTTCTTGTAATTTATAGATTTTATTACCAGAGGAGGTGCATGATGGTATTTTCATTTCTCAAAGAAAGTAGGCACATGATTTTGTACAATGCTTTAACAAAGAAAATGCATCTCATATAAAAAATCCTATGGGTTTGAGCTAAAAGTTGTATAAGGATGAAGAGGCTAAGGGTGAGGATGTAAAATCAAAAAGATGATAGGAAGTTTGCTTTATTTAACTATTAGTCATCATGATATTATGTATATAGTGTTTATGTTTGTGCTTGTTAGCAAGCTAATCATAAGATCACTCATTAAAAAGTAGTCATGTATCCTTCGTTACATAGGTGGTACAACTAGTTTAGGTGTTTGATTTAAACAAGATGCGAATGCTACTCCTGGTGGTTTTAGTGATTCTTAATTCGCATGTGATGTTAATGATACGTAAAGTACAATAGGTTCTTGTTTTTATATTGAAAATAATCTTGTTTCTTAATTTAACTGTAAGCGAAATTATGTGTCTCTTTCAACATCTACGTCTGAATATGTGGGAGAAAGAAGTTGTTGATCTTAATTATTATGGATGTTGAGTGTTTTACCCGGAAAGTATGACCACGCCTGAAACCTGTGCTTTTACCCCGACCTGCACACACAAACACGTCAGAAAAGGACCACCGGAGGTTTTCCGGTGGAAACCTCTCCGATGCTTAAGTCAGAAAGCGTGTGGAGTGTTTTAGTGAGCAAGAAAAGGAATGCACTAAGAATGACATACCTTTCTCAGCCTCAAGGTTAAGATATTTATAGTTCTCCTCAGTAGGGACCCCTTCCGGGATCTCGGAAACAAAGGCTGCGAATCAAGGGCCGTTAAGTAACCAATTCTGACAAGTGGTCCCACTTGTCCTCTAGGAAGAGTTCAGGGTACCAGGTCTGCCCTGATCCTGCTCTCCCTCTCTCTTGTAAGTCAGGATATTTGAGCCTTCCTTGATCCCGTTTTATAAGGATTGTTTTATGAAAAATTCACACCAGGTCAGGATAATTCCTGAGCCGTAGCGATCCTCTTTTCAACATCTCTGATCTATTTCTGAGAAGACCAGACCTTCTAAAGGTTTAAGTTGGCCTAGCTTCCTATCCTTTAATTGTCCCAGTTCAGGTCTACCCCAATCCAGGTCTGACTTATTTATGCCACATCAACTCCTCCCCCCGAAATACTTGGGGTAGAGCTGTAAAACTCCAAAACCTTTTGAAATAAATGCGGTCCCATGCGCTTTTCTTGTTTCTCGTACTCGCACGAATTCCTAAAAATCCGCCTGATGATCAGGCCTAATCATTGGCATTAGTGGGTGTCGGCCCACATCCCTAGATGGTTGCCATACCCACACGTCTTTCCAAGTACTGTACCTCTGACAAGTCAGCGGTGTGTGACCTACCCTAGGGCGGTTGGCGTTCCAGCTCACCGCTTAAGGTACTGTTCATCTGTCACGCATTAAATGCAAGGATCCCATCAAATCCCGCTTTGTCCTCGATTCTCGTTTTTTGAATTTATCTACTTGCCTTTTATTCCCGCTGGACTCTCTCTCTCTCTCTCTCTCTCTCACTTTCACATTTTCATTTCGGCAAAAACTCTCAAGCTTCTCTTTTTGTCTCTACTACTCCGACAAGTTTTTAGATTCAGTTTTTCCGACCACCCTCATAGAACAGTTATTTTCTCCATCCTCTCTACCTTTAAATTTCTGATAATGTCATCATCTTCTTCTCCTCCCGATGCTCCTCCAACTATTTCTCCTTCCCCGGCGGCGGTAGCCTTCTCATCTCTGCCATCTTCCCCTCCTGCGGCCGCGGCGGCCGCCTCTTCTTCCTCAGGGGGTTTAGAGTATCCTCCGCCGATCCCTGATCATCCCAAAGTCACCTCCATCCTTAGCGATAGATCTGTGGAGGAGCTGGGCCATAAATATAAGTTCTCTGAACAATTCGATCCTTACTGCCTTTCGGCTGGCATTCTG
The DNA here is from genome assembly GCA_014905375.1 of Phtheirospermum japonicum. Lineage (NCBI taxonomy): Eukaryota > Viridiplantae > Streptophyta > Magnoliopsida > Lamiales > Orobanchaceae > Phtheirospermum > Phtheirospermum japonicum. The sequence goes on along the minus strand of BMAC01000262.1, from coordinate 977,872 downwards.
GCGTGTCAGGCGCCGGTCGGTTGGTTGACTTTCTATGTTGACCAGTTTAAGGCGGGTTTGCGCCTTCCGGGGAACCCCCTGATGCTTGAGATTGCCTCCATGTACAAAATCCCAGTCTTTCAATTTACCCCCAATTATTTTAGGATTATACTATGCTACAATCTGGCCATGCGGTATGCCGGTCTAGATCCCACCGCTCAAACCTTCTACCAACTCTACCAATCCAAGAGCTCTTACCTTGGATGCTTCTATCGCAGTGCCAGACCTAGAGTTCATTTCCTGCATGGGCTCCCTTCCTCCAACAAAGATTGGAGAAAGTAGTTCTTTTTTGTCTACTGTGATGGGGACTGGAGTTTTGACCCTAAGCCCATCGATAAGCTACCCTCTTATTGTCACCTCGCTGCCGTAGATAGGTCCCCGCGTCTACAAAAAATCATCTCTACCCTTAATGAGAATCCCCTTCATGTGACCGACCTTCTTCTTCCCTTTGTTCAAGATTTCTTTAACGAGCGACTGGAAACTGGCCCTCTAACCCGATAGATTGGTAAAATTCTTTTTATCTTGGTTTGTCTCTTTGTACTTTATTTTTCGTAAGTCTTACCCTTTTCTCCTTTTCTCTTTCAGAAAAGATGATGCACCAGATAATTGCAGCTGCCGCAAAAGGGACGGAGGCGACCCCAAAAATAGTTGCTCGAGAAGCGGGTTCTTCCTCTCCTGCCCAGGTCCAGAGCTCCACTCCTTCCGAGTACCAGGCCCCAACCCTTCTCAAGTACCAGGCTCCAGCCCTTCTCGGCGGCCCATTCATTCCACAGCCGCCACGAATCCTTCCTCTGAGTCCGAGGAGGACGTCGTTCCTCTGTCCAAGAGGCCCCTCATAACTCAGGGCAGTCGTGCCCTAACAGCCCTTGCTCCAATCACACGCAGCACTCCCCCTCCAATTAACTCTGTCCTCAACTGTTCAGGAGAGGTGGCTCTCCAGTATATGCGTAGGCAATGTCTACCGGCGGACCAGCAAGACCTGTAGAAGATGAATAACCGTGAACTCTTAGAGTCCTGGTGCCAGGATGAAGCGCGAGTAAATTTTTCCTTCCTTTTATTTTTCCTTTACATTATTTGCCTAAGTATTAACCCCCAGACCTGTAATCAGGATCTTTCCAAGAGGGCTATCTTGGCCACTCGAGTCACCAGATATATGATCCAGTTCGATGTGATTAAAGAAAACAAGGAGCTGCACGTGAAGGGGGAGCGCTTTAAGGCTCTGGCTAAGGAGCGAGGAATCGAGCTGAAGAAACAGGGGGACGAGCTGCCAAGGCTAAATGATGAGCTAAAAGAGATGAAGGATGAGCTAGCTGAGGCGAGGAAAGCCCAGGCAAAGGTAGTGGACATGGCACGTTCTGAGGTGCAGGACGAGGCTCTGGCGGAAGCAAGGAGCCTAGACAATGAAGACCTGGCGAAGGCCAGAGAAGGATGGAAGACCGAATTTCTAAACTCAGAAGAGGGTTTGAAGCTAGTCTAACTCGCCAGGGAGGAGACTCGGCAAGCCTTCCTGAGGTCCAAGGAGCTTTATACGCTGCTAGTTCTAGAGGCCATAGGCTATTATCATTTCGGCCTGGACCAACCAGCCAAGTGGGCCTCAGAGCATCCCGGGGCTCCCTTTGATCGAAAACTGCCTCTAGAGAATCCTCCCGATCCCACTTAATTTACTTATGCTCCGGAGCAAGACCACCTTCATACTGTCGGGCCTGCTGAGTTTGCTGGACACATCCTTGCCCTTTTTCATTCTCCTGCGCTAGAGCAGTCTCATCTAGACCAGGCTCTTGCCTTGAGCCTTCACGCCTCTTCTCCTTCCCCAACCTTCGCAGGTCTGGGTGAGCTGCCAGGCGGGGCTTCACCGGGCGCTTTAGCCGTGGATGCTGTGGAGCAATTGGCGGAGGAGCTGGATGCTGAAATCTAGGCTTAAGGAGGCTCTCTTTATTTCTCCTTTTGATCAGACCTGATATTTGCCTGTGGCTGGTCTGTATTTATCTTTTTCTGAATTTGTACGCTGAACAATCTTTTTTAATAATAATAAATAAATTTTGTCTTGTAATGACTCTTGGGATTCTAGGGTTTCCTGATTTTCCAGAAACCCTAGTACTTTTTATTCCTTGGCACGTGCCTTTGTTTCCTCTATATGTGCATGTATTATTTAATTTTCTTCAATTTCTACAATGTCTTCTTCTTCCTTACTCGAAGAGATTGACTCTGTGAAACGAAAGAACATCTCTTTGTTCGTCGAAAAATTCAAGCTTTCTGATAAACTGACTGTGCTCTGGGAGAAAATCAGCTATCTGTATCGCTTTTTAGAGAGGAAGAGACAGAAGAAATGCCACTACAAGTGAGGGTGGGCCGAGATACGTCAACTGAATCGTCAGTTGCAAGAAGAGAAAGTCGACTTAAACTGACAATCAGGTCAGGAAAATGGGGCATCCGCCCTTAGCCAATCCTGGCTTAAACTGAAAATCAAGTCAGGAAGATGGGGCATCCGCCCTTATCCAATCCTGGCTTAAACTGACAATCAGGTCAGGAAAATGGAGCATCCGCCCTTAGCCAATCCTGGCTTAAACTGACAATCAGGTCAGGAAAATGGGGTATCCGCCCTTCGCCAATCCTGGCTTAAACTGACAATCAGGTCAGGAAAGTGGGGCATCCGCCCTTAGCCAATCCTGCCTTAAACTGACAATCAGGTCAGGAAAATGGGGCATCCGCCCTTAGCCAATCCTGGCTTTTATAGAGACCCATTAGCTGGAAGAAAAAATAAACCTGCAATATCATTATATAAATAAACTTTGTAAAATTGTATTACATATAAAATTTACGCAAATTCGAGATATTCCATGCTTGGTGTATCTCGGCCCCGTCTAATTCCTCCAACTTGTAAGTGCCACTTGCCAAGACCTTTGTGACCCGAAATGGTCCGTGCCACGTAGCATCAAGTTTCCCCTTGGCTTTTCCAAGATCAGCCCTTCTAAGGACCAGGTCTCCCACCTGGAAATACCTCTTTCGGACTGTTTTGTTGTAAGCTGCCCGGATTCGCCCCCGCACATGCTCCATCCTAACCACTGCCCGATCTCTCTTTTCTTCGATTAAATCCAACGCGTCTTGCACCAATGCGTCATTTTGGATTTAATCGAAGTTCGGTACTCGGTGGGTCTCAAGGCTAATCTCCGAGGGGATGACGGCATCCATGCCATAAACCAAGATGAAGGGGGTTTCACCCGTGCTTTCCTTAGGATTGGTGCGGTAAGCCCAGAGTATTGAACTTAGCTCTTCCACCCATTTACCTCCATATTTCTCTAAGCGAACTTGAGTCCTTGGACAGGGATGCGATTAATCACCTCGACCTGTCAATTCGCCTGCGGGTGGTAAACAGGTGTGAAGTGCTGCTGGATTTTCATTTTGGCGCACCAAGCTTTAATTTCGGCCCCCATAAACTGGGTACCATTATCTGAGATCATCACCCTTGGAACGCCAAATCGGCATACATTATTTTTCCAGATGAAGCCCATCACTGCCTCTTCCATGATTTTTGCCAGGGCTTCAGCCTCAACCCACTTGCTAAAGTAGTCAATGGGCACGATCAAGAACCTCTTCTGGGCTAGAGCCATTGGGAATAGGCCGACCAGGTCTATCCCACACTTTGAAAAGGGACAGAGAGAGCTCATTGTCATGAGCTCTTCCGCTGGTTGATGAGTCAAGGGGGACATTTTCTGACAATTTTCACACTTCTTAACACAGTTCTCAGCCTCTCTCCTCAGCGATGGCCAGAAGTAGCCAGCTCACATTGTTTTACTGGCCAGGGCTCTTGCTCCCATGTGGTTGGCACAACATCCTTCATGGACTTCTTTGAGGACCTGGGTGCCCTCCTCTGAGCTCAGACATCGCAATAGAGGCCTTCCAAATCCTTGTCGAAACAATGTCCCCTTGATCAAGCAAAATCGGGCAGACCTGGTTCTCACTTTTATTCCTTCTCTCTTATCTTCCGGCATTTCTCCCTTTTCTAGGTATGCCTTAATAGGGGAGCTCCAATCCTCACCCTCATTGACCAAACATACCTGCTTTGTCCCAAATTCATTATTTGCCATCAATAAAGTGATTACTCTCTCCTTTCAATCCACAGCTGAACTGGCGACCTTAGCCAAATAGTCTGCTCTCCATTTTCTTCCCCAGGAATTTGAAGGAAAGTCAGGGCCTTCATATCCTTGGCTAGTTCCTTGAACCGAGCTAGGTATGTCTGCATATGTTCATCTCTCGTCTCGAAATCGCCACTTATTTGCTTACATACTAGCTGCGAATCAACCTTTGCACACACCTGCTCTGCCCCCAAGTCTTTTGCCATTTGAACTCCTCTCAGGAGGGCTTCATACTCAGCCGCGTTATTGGAAAAAACATAATTCATTCGCACCGCATACTCAGTAGTTATACCTGCTGGACCAATTAAAACTATTCATGCGCCATAGCCGTGATTGCCTACCGAGCCATCCATAAAAACCATCCACTCTATTTTGTCCTCGGGAGAGCTGGTCATTTCCTGCATGAATTCAACCAGCGCCTGAGCTTTAACAGCTGTTCTGACTTCAAAGGTTATGTCGAACTCGCTGAGCTCAATTATCCACTTGACCAGCCGCCCCGACGCCTCTGGCTTATCCATGACGGCTTTCAACAGTAGGTTGGTTCGTACGATTATGCTGTGCCAACCAGGGCTAACATCGCTCGCTCTACTTCCATGTACCGAATTTCAGCGTCATGCAGTACTTTGCTCCAATAATACACCGGCTTCTGTACCTTGCCTTCCTACCTAAGCAGGACAGAGCTGACAGCCTGCCGCCCGGCGGATAAGTAGAATTAAAGTCTCTCCTTGAATCGACTTTGTGAGTAAGGACATGTTAGCCAGGTGTTCTTTTAGCATTCGAAACGCATCCTCACACTCGCTGTTCCACTGAAATTTGGCCTTCTTACGTAGGGCTTGAAAAAATGGCAAGCTCTTCTCAGCTGAACGCGAGGTAAATCTACTCAATGCACTGATTCGGCCTTCTAGGCACTGCATCTCTTTGACGTTCCTCGGGGCCTGCATTTCCATGATAGCTCTTACCTTCTCAGGGTTAGCCTCGATACCCTTTTCTGTGACCGTGTAGCCCAGGAACTTTCCAGCTCTTACCCCAAACATGCACTTCTTGGGGGTGAGCCTCATCCTATACTTCCTCAGGGTATGAAAGGTCTCCATTAGGTCATCCACATGTGAGGTTGCTTTCACTCTTTACTAAAATATCATCTACATAGACCTCCATATTTCGCCCGAGTTGATTCTTGAACATCTTGTCCTTAAATAGCTGGTATGTGGCGCCTGCATTCTTAAGCCCGAACGACATGACCACATAGCAATATGTTCCTTTCGGAGTCATAAAGCTGACACGCTTTTGGTCATCCTTAGCCAGCCGGATTTGATGATAACCCTGCGAGGCATCCATCATACTCAGGAGCTCACAACCTGAAGTAGAATCGACCAATTGGTCTATCCTCGGCAATGGATAATGGTCCTTGGGGCAAGCCTTGCTAAGGTCACAGAAGTCTATGCACATCCGCCAATCCTCCTCTGTCTTTTGCACCAAGACTGCTTTGGAGAGCTATTCCGGGAACTATATCTCTTGAACGTGCCCAGCTTTTAAGAGTTTATCCACCTCCACCTTAATAATGGCCTCCTTCTCAAGCCCAAAATTGCGTTTCTTTTGCTTGAATTGCTTTATTGCAGGGCTGATATTGAGATGATGTTCAGCCACCTCTGGGTCTATCCTGAACAGGTCTTGGGAAGACCAGGCAAATATATCCGCACTATTCCGTAGTAAGGCCACCAAGTCTACAAATACGTTAGGGCTGAAGGTCATCCCCACACGGAGAACTCGACTATCATCCCCCGGAACCACCTCTACAGTCATCAGATTTTCTTCTCTCTGGTTTATTTGGGTCTGTTCTCTTCTGTTCTAGCCCTCTTGGATTGTCTCTCTTCCTCATGTCGCCGGATGCTCTCCACATATGTCTGGCGTGATGAGTATTGGTCTCCTCTGACTTCGCCTATTCCATCCTGAGTTGGAAGTTTCAACTTCATGTGGTAGATCGAGACCACTGCCTGAAATTTACTTAGAGACGGCCTTCCCATGATTACATTGTAAGAAGAGGCCGCATCCACTATCAAGAACTGGATAGTCCTGGTCTGTCTGAACGATTCCTCTCCTAACCTAACTAGGAGGTTTACTGCACCCAGGGTTTAAGTGCACTTCCCACGAATCCTACCAACGAGGTCGTGACCTCTTCCAACTCCACATACAAGTTCATTTTCTTCAAGCAATCATAGAACACGATGTCCGCCGACTCCCCGTGTCCACAAAGATTCGCCGGACATTGTGATTTAGCTATGGTAGCCGTAATGACCAAGGCATCCATATGGGGAGCTAGGATCCCATCCTCATCCTCTAAACCAAAACAAATGTTTGGGCTCGGCGCCACTTGCCCAAATTCTTTTCCCTTTCTCGTCAAGTCCCTCACGGCGCATACATAGCTATTTTGGGTTCGTCTGGAATGTTCATCCCATTCGCCCCCCGTGATCATTTGAATCTCTCCTCGTATGACCTCGGCCTGGTCATTCCGTTGTCCACCATTTCGCCCGCTATCCTGGTCATGCTTATTCTGCTAGGGTCGATCATGACTACGATAGCCAGGCCTAGGCTATTCCCTTCTCATCCGTACATAATCTTTGAGGTGTCCAGCCTGCACCATTCTCTCTAGCTCGTCCTTAAGATGAGTACACTGGTCTGTATCATGGCCATATTCATTATGATACCTACAGAATCGGTCAGACCTCTCTTTTCTTAGATTCTGAGAGTAGGTTTTGGGGCATTTAAGATCGAGATGCCTCTAAATCGCCTGCAAGATATCCCCCTGAGGAGTCGTCAGGGGTGTGTACTTATCAAAACGAGGTTGTCCTCCAGCCAGGTTTGGCCTGGACCTTTTCACCGGCGCTCTCTCTTCTCTATCATACCTCTCCCTCTTCTTCTCTCCTTCCTCCTTGATTTTCATGGCCTCTTCCAGATGAATGTACTTCTCTGCCCTCTCTAAGAGTTCTCTCCAAACTTCAGTGCTGGCTTTATAACCAGCGACTCGAAAAATTCTCCTCGCCTGAGCCCCTGTGCTAATGCATTAACCAGGAGCTCTTCCGATGCCGACGACACTTCCAACTTTTCATTTGTAAACCGATTGATATAAGCGCACAGGCTCTCATTCTCTCTTTACTTCAAACTAAACAGCTCAAGCGGCATTTTCTTGTATTTCCTGCAGCTGGTGAACTGGTGCATAAATGTCGAGCTGAATTCGTCAAAGTTACTGATAGATCGTGGCAGCAACTGGCTAAACCAGAGCTGGGCTAACTTAGTGAAAGTCATTGGGAAGACCCGGCACATGACTGCGTCCAAGAACTTGTGCACAGCTACTGCAATTTCAAAGCGGCTCAGGTGATCCCATGGATCTGTTGTCCCACTATACTCGAATCCCAGAGATCTATAGGAAGCCGGCAAATCATCACGCATGACCTCCTCAGTAAATGGTGTGACTCTCCGTGCCAGAACCCTATCAGCGCTAGTCATTTTCCTTTTGAATTCTCTTACCTCTTTCTGCAGGCTTTGTATCTGCTCGACAAGGCCTGGATTAACCTGAATTGATGTCTCACTATTGGAGGTGGAGAAGTGTTCTTCTATGTCTTGGAGGGGGGTCCGATCCGTGCGCTAGCCGTGCATTGGTTCCGTTTCCGCTTGCGGAACTGTCCGAGCTGGTGATGTGTTGGATGGCGGCGTCGAGATCTCCGCGAACTTCTTCTCCACAGCCACTTCCATGGCTTTTCCGATGAGCTCAGACAACTGCCTGAGGAATTTTTCGTTCAGTGATCCGTCGTTGGTTGGCGTTGGTCCGTCAGAGGGGGGTGGCACGGTGCCCGGTCCAGTTGCTACTGATGGCTCTGCCCCCTCCGGCCTTGTCATTGATGGCCTTTTCGACCGCGACATGCCCCATGATGCGGCAGATCTTGGCGTGCCACCCAGCTCCCCCACCAGATTTCGTCGTAGACCATCTGAAGCCATGTGTAACTCACGTCTTAGCTAATCTTCTTCCCACAGACGGCGCCAATTGTTTCACCCAGAAAGTATGACCACGCCTGAAACCTATGCTTTTACCCCGACCTTCACACACAAACACGTCAGAAAAGGACCACTGGAGGTTTTCCGGTGGAAACCTCTCCGATGCTTAAGTCAGAAAGCGTGTGGGGTATTTTAGTGAGCAAGAAAAGGAATGCACTAAGAATGACATACCTTTCTCAGCCTTAAGGTTAAGATATTTATAGTTTTCCTCAGTAGGGACCCCTTCCGGGATCTCGGAAATAAAGGCCGCGAATCAAGGGCCGTTAAGCAACCAATTCTGACAAGTGGTCCCACTTGTCCCCTAGGAAGAGGTCAGGGTACCAGGTGTGCCCTGATCCTGCTCTCCCTCTCTCTTGTAAGTCAGGATATTCGAGCCTCACTTGATCCCATTTTATAAGGATTGTTTTATGAAGAATTCACACCAGGTCAGGATAATTTCTGAGCCGTAGCGATCCTCTTTTCGACATCTCTGATCTATTTCTGAGAAGACCAGACTTTCTCAAGGGTTGAGTTGGCCTAACTTCCTGTCCTTTAGTTGTCCCAGTTCAGGTCTACCCCAATCCAGGTCTGACTTATTTATGCCACATCATTGAGGATTTTGGTTTGCGTAGCGACGTGCTAACCATTTTGTGTGATAATTCTTTTACGATTGACATATCAGGAATCTATTTCAATATTCTCGTACATATCAAATTGGTATTCAACATCACTTTAGACGATACTTTTTTAAGAAAGGCACGATTCGTAAGAAGTATCTAATAGACATTTTTACAAAGGCATTAGACTATGAAAGGTTTTTCTCTTCGAGAAGATTTCTCAATATGTGTTTTATCTGAGGGTGAGTTTGCATGACACGACATTTGACCTCACATATGTCGTGACACTTTATATTAAGTTTTTATTTCTTTTTTTTAAGGTTTTCTTAGGCATACCTTGTATCTTGTCAAGTTGCTGTTCATTCTTTTCCAAAATGTGTTGACTAAATGGTTGAAGGTTTTGAAAACAATTGTGGGTTATCTTTTGCAGGAAGGTGCATTTCTCCCATTAATCACGCAAAATAAATATCTTGTATTTAGCAGGAAGTCCTAAGCCATTCTAAAAAGGGTGTAATTACTAATTCAAATCAAAAATCGTAAAATTTAATGAGATGATTACTTTTGTAATCATGAAGTTTGAGGTACTTTGACTCTCAGACACAAAAATTCGCATTTGCAACTTAAAATGTTAAGTTATTAATATGGTTTAAGGATTTAAAATTCATTGACTTTTTGGATTGATGTCAACTACAACGCCACATATGGGACTGCATTAACAACAGCTATGCATTTTTATTTTTGTGTGAAATCTTTTCTTTTCATATTTTAGTCATAAAAATTAGGACATTCATCACTTGGTAATATTTATCTTCTTGTTGATTTTTGGCCCCTATATACAAAATTGAGGATGTGATTTTTTCTCTTTTTGGAAGATCTTGTTGTGTTTATTTTGTACATATTTGTGTGTGTTATTGTATGTCTTTGTGTCTTGTTTTCTACTCTTTAGTTGGGTTTAAGTCGTGTTTTGTCTCATTTTTCTGTATTTTTCATTTCTTAGCTTTTATCGTCGTTTTAGTGTTTTTCATATTTTCTCTTATTTTTGTGGATATTTTTTTTTTTTTGGGTCTTAGAACGGTCGAGTGGACCCAAGCGAGTACTCGAGGATCACAACTGGCTCGACTTGACAAAACATGAAACGTGCGCACAAAGTGTAGCCTTTGATCGGATGTTGGTTGACTGATCAGGAGTCACCTACCACCATCAGTAGACACTAAATCAACGGTCCATCAACGCACATTTTTTTTCCAAAATCAACTGCCACCATCGATCGATAGCCAATCAACAGCCGGGATGTCGTTGATTAATGACTGATCGACGCAATTCCATTTCGACCATTATTGTCAATTTAACCATTTTGCCCCTATGTCACCCATATATAATCCACTCTCTCCCAGCTAATAATAGGACTTCTTTTTTACCATTAAGGTTTGAAACCCTAGCCACCTCTTATCCTCTAATCCCTTCTTCTTCTTCAAGCATGAACAATCTTAAACCCTATATTATTTTCCTTATTCATATTAAACTTAACCTAAAAACTTAGTTAGTTAATTTGTGTGGAGAAGCTCATCGTAGTGTGGTGAAACATTGTGCTCTTTTGGATTTTGTTGATTTTGAAGAACCTTTCTACTCAGGTTTGGATATTAAAGATCTTCATGCATTGTTAGTAAATTCACCATTTCCCTCCATTTTCATGTCTTGCTCATCTTTGAAGATTATTTCCTCTTTTGGCATAGCTAATAAAGGTGATAGTGAAAAGCAAATGAGTTTATCCAAATTAGTACTTGTAGTTGACTTGTAGTCTAGATCTCTTTTCAGGTTAGTAGATGAGTAAAAATAGCTTCTTCACTTGTTTAAGAGTAGTTTGAAAGGATATTCCCTCCATTGCATGTGTTAGTTTATTTTTTTGCTTTTATTTATGAAATTCATGATTTTACTAGCATTATGTTCATAATTTCTAACTTTCACGCTTTAGTTTTATTTTGTTCAAGTTATGGCTTTCATGATTTTATTTACTTTAATGTCTTCATCCTTTTCTTCAAGCTTTAGTTGTAGTTTCATTTACTAAGCATGATAAAATAAAAACCAACTATAATTGATCTTGTGGTAAGTGTACTTATATAAAAACAAATATCTTGTTTTCGATTGCCATTCCTCATGAGACTCGACTTGAGTCATCTCACCTCACTACGATCGACCCCGTTCTCTTTTGGGCGATCCTCAAAACATTTGTTAAAATAGTGCATTTCAGTTCACTTTAGTTTTTGGGGTTTTCACGTGGGTTACACACAATTGCATTTAGTTGGCAGGTGGGATATGATTTTAATGAAGGTTTTCATGTGCTTTGATGACATGAGTTAAAGGTAGACTATTTTCCCTTAATTAAGTTATGGTTTCTATAATTAAGGGATTTTTAATCTAGATTTTGCTTTGTTTTTAGGTTCCCTTATGGATTAAGACCTCTTCTAGGTTTTATACTTGTGTTGGGACTCTTGGACTTATTATACCTACACACACACACACACACACACACACACACATATATATATATATATATATATATATATATACATATAATATGGCTTTTTCATATTACACCACATGCACACATCATTTTTTTAAAAATAATTATGTACTATTGAGATCTCTTCTCTCTCATATTCTTATACTTTGGTGTGACTCTTGAATAACATCTTCCTTGAAAGAATGAAGAAACTCTTTTAATATGTCAAATCCCTTTTTGAAGCCCAATTAAACGTCCACCATCTTCTAAGAGTGTTGGAAACTTGCCAAGTCTTGCCAATGCGTCTGAAACTACACTCAACCATTCACCACTATCTATGATGACTCCACTGACCATTAGAAATGCCACTCAATATGTGCCAAAAGATGTGACAAGATCCGTGGTAATGTCTTCTGAACCCTGGTTGCCATTGACAATTGTTATTTAGAATTCACCACCTTCGGCCACTCAATTACTGCCGCCTTTTGCTGAACCTACTGCTCAGGCCGGTGAGCCTATTCGAATGCCACCTCAATCTATTATCTCTCACTCACCACTGCCACTGCCTATTTCATCAACAAATATTGTTGCAGCTGTCGAACAAACCAAAGCATTGTAGCCTTGTTACCTGGTGACAAGGATAATGTGATCGATGTTGTGAATCCTCTAAACTTTGCACTTATTCGCGAGTTTCTGAAGCCCACTTATAATGAGGTGGCTTGTAAGTCTAAATAAATTCATGTTTATGGACCGAACTCTTTTAAGTCCTCTAATATAATTGATGGTGTTCAAAAGAAAGGAGAGTTCATGATCTAGAAAAAGAAGAAGAAATTTGGATGAACTTCGAAGATAAGGAGAGATGTCACTGCCGATCTTATTGTGGATATTATTGCTAATGTCACTAACATTCTATCAATCTAACTTGTCAAATTTAGTTGCAAATGCTAACAACATATCTATTGACTTGGCATCCAATGTGCCCATGGAGGTTGGGTCTGGAAGTTCTAATTCGAAAACCTCTAAATTTTTATAGCACAACATATTCCTTCTTCCACTGTCTCAATCTCTTACCCCCTCGATGATGATGTTGAACCTATCAACCATTCACTTTTGCATCTATATAAGAGCAATGCCATTCCTTCTTGTCCTTTGAGCCCTCGACTAATTTATATTTCTGATATCTCATGTTATGAGAATCTTTTACCAAGAACAATTCTGGACCCCTCACGTTTAATGATGACATGATTGATTCTTCCAGTGGTGACACTGATGAGGTTAATCGTATTTTTTGGGATGCTGATGTTGATGTTACTGAGATCCATTGACATTCGAGCCCTCATCCAGTTCTGGATATGATTTGGGTAACATCTCTTCTGAAACCTTTTCTTCTATGGTTGCTTTGGATAGGTTTGTACTGTTTGATGGTCACTCATTACTTAACAAAAAACACCGACACTTAATGTCTTTTCTTTCTTATAATTTGAATAATTTTCTTGAGCATCATCATTTGTTACTTATTATCAATGATATTGTGCCTTATGAGGCAGATGTGGTGTATAAATTTTATTCCAATTAGTGTGCCGAGGTGTGTAATCGTAGATCTCCCAAGTTTGATGAATATTTATGTATAGGATAATGATTTTTACCCTTCCTTGATTGATGGTTTTTCTCTGATTGTGTTTAAGGTCATATGGCTACCTAGTTAAATAAGATGGTCCATTTTTTTATGAGTATTTATGTTTCATTAGTCATCTCAATTCGCTTCATCTCGGTTGACCTCCCTCTATGAATTTTTGCACAATATTTAATAGAGGCATATTAAGGGCATATGACTACCTAGTTAAATAATATAGTACAATTTTTTAAAAGTATTTATGTTCTCAATAGTTATCTCAATTCGCTTCATCTCGGTTAACCTCCCTCTATGGATTTTGCACAATATTTATTGTGTAAACTGGGCTACTCTAAATAAAAACTCAAGGTTAACTGAGGCTTATGCTCGACTTCTTTATTAGCTTAGGACTAGGATGCCATTTAACTTCTGCCTGCAGGTTTTCAATGAAACGATGTTCCTTGCCACGACTACCTCGTCAAAGTTGCCCCTGCCTTTTCTTAGTCTCATCTATCAAGTTCTTTTCTCTCAAGGCTATTTCCCTCGTATCCTTCCTAAGTGTCAACCAAGGTTCTTCACTATCATTGCTTCTATTTGGAACCCCACGAATTGGCTTGTTGATATACCGATGGTCTATATTGATGATGTAGATGACTCTACCGTCTCTTCACCTACAATTTCTGATGCCCTCTGTTATTAATCCTGAAGCTAATTAATATATCATTGTGGATGCTACTAACATTTCTAGTAACAACCCGAGTTCTGTAGTTCCTGCGCTTGGATTTCTTGTTCCCATGTCTCGTTCCTTTTAATAAGAACAATGGCAGTATGCTATGTCCGCTATTGCTCATTTTACTACTCTATGTACTTATTATCTTGTCTTTCTTCATGAATCCAACCATTCTGGTTGAAAAGGGGAGCCCAACCATTCTGGTTGAATCCAAAATCATGGGGTTGCTGCTATTGGTGGAGTCCTACCAAACTCAGGGGGAGTTTCTGCTATTGCGAATGGTGCTAAAAATGTTGCTGCAAATGTTGTTGATACTGTTGTATCACATTCAAGGGGAGTTGGTGCATCTACTGCTTATTCTAGTTTGCCAATGGGACTTCAAGATGAAGACGATGAGAAGAATTTGATTCAGAAATTGTGATTTTTGAAAAATGAAGTGATCCTACTTTAGACTTTGATGATCTCTATCCTTAGAAGATTTTTATTGATGGCACTTTTGGTCAAAAAAACATTCTTTTTGTGAAATATTGATAATTTGGATATTATCTATTTTGCCGCATGCATGCATAAGAATTTTGCACTAATTTATCATGGTTGTTTCTATTTGCTTTGCAAATATGATTGTGCATGTTACAACATTTGCTTAACCTTCTGATTTTCGACCATTAGGAGGAGTTTTTGGTAATTATTCAAGTTTATACTTGTAATTTTTATCATATGTGTTTCGGCAAAGAAAGACAAAAAGAAGGATATTTTTTAGTCCATACACATATGAAATAAGCATGGACGATTTATTTTCCTTGAGAAAATTATTTTGTCTAAATTATTAATTTGACTTTCTTGCTATGTTTTAATTGTTTAGGAAAGTTTTGATATATATCATATTTGGTATTTATCTTATACAATATTAGAATTAAATTAGGTTGTAATTTTCTTTATATAGATTAGAATTCGTATATTTGTAAGTTTATATTCTTAGAAATGTAAGACTTTATCCTGTTTCCTTACTAATGATATTTACTTGATTATATTCTTTGCTTCTTATTGAACGTATATTTTACAAGCTTGGTGTGCTTATATAAAGCCGAGGACCTTCTCATAATTCAACAATGAATCTAGAGAAAAAAGATCAAGATTTGAGAGAAATTTATTCTAACTGCAGATTACTTTCTAGTGACGAATGCGACTACAAATGCTGTTGACATTACAATAACATCCTACTATTTAATGTTTTTGTTCCATAATTTGTTTTAGAAGAACCCGTAATGGTTTTGATCTTATTTAATCTTTAGGAGTTTTTAATTTTATCTTTATTTAATAGATTACAAGTTTTTATAATGATAAGCCAAGATTTAAATAGTGGAGGTTTTTATCCTGTTGGCTTGACTATAAAAATATTAGTTCTTATAATCAAAATTTTAATATGTTATGTTTTTATTTCTCGCTACTTATTATTTACACTCTTCACAATAGACACATGCTTTATTATTTTTATTGTGAATTCGATGCCTATAATTCTTTCCAAAGGTATAAAGTAAAAGCTATATAGGGTGCTATCGACATGCGTGTTTGATTTGATCATGGTGATATTGGATAAGAGAAAATCAGTTGTTATCATAAATCTTGCGAGCGCCTTTGGTTAAACAAGGGGTCTTTGTGGAACACTCCCTTTACCTTCTTTCATTTTGGGGTTTACTCCCCTTTTAAGTTTTATTTGTTTCCACTCCCTAGTCCAATACATAAATTAAAGCTAACTTGTGACATGTATGCCCTTAGAACTTTGTGAAGAAAATTGAGTACTTAGCTGTATCATACTTAATACTTAGTTACAGAATAAAGAATACTTAGAAAATTACCAGATAGTACTTAGGCCCTGGGTGAGATGGGTTGCCATGCCACCAGTAAAGAAATTATCGCCCCTAGTTTGTTTTACAGATGGTATCACTATCTAACTTCTATTTAGAAGTTGAACTACAAGTTATCTGACTCCTTCAGCAACTATTCATCACAGCCTTGGTTCGTTTCCTACTCCGGGCGTACGCGATACTTAATTTATAGGGATAAATTAATTTGATATTAAGCAAACATGTTGAAATAGAAGCCTTTATTTTATTAAGAACCTAAAAGAAAATCTATTACATTAATAATCTCCTTTTGGGAGGAGATAACCTTTTAAACTTTCATAGAGAAGGATTGCACTCGTACATACATAAACTTACTAATACAAACTATTACAACACTCTTTATTCATGAACACATAATAGTCTTATTTTAGATTTTATTTATTATTATGAGAAAATAGAAGGTAATGAGCGATGTCTTCTACTTCCTCAACTCCTGAATTTATAGAAGTCTCACGAACTTGAAATCTGGACATCACATCTCTTATGATTTAGTTGACATCATTGCTTACGTCACTTCTTGTATTATTGTCTTCTGCTAACTGGTGGAATTTTCTCTTTGCAGAAGCACGTTCTTTGGGGACCGAATATCACATGACCCCTTTATTATTGTCGGGGGCCTTTTTACTTTTTTTGGTTTATACGGTCCCCTGGCAAAGCGCCTTTTTGGTGGTCCCTGACCACTCGGCTTATCTTGTTTGGATCTTGTACCAAACTCTAGCTCCATCTGATTTGAGCATTCAGGGCAGATTTTATCCGTCCATCTCCAGCGTGGGTCACGTTGCAATATTTCTGGTGAGTTTCTTTACTTCCCGGTAGCTTGTTATTCCATAGAAGATCTCTCTTTTTCTGGAATAGCTCTTATACAAATCTTGTTGTGTTTCCTATCATCGTATTTAATAGGAAAGACCCATTCACCGTATTTTGAAAGAATCAGAATGGGAACTTGACTTTGTCCATCTCGGTGAGACAGACCCAAAAACCCATGCCCTTCTTGTAGACATGTCATCTTCTGTGATTGCTTCTAATAGAATTCCTTCAGACGATAGTGCTTTGATTCTTTTCATTGCTTCCATGTCTGGTCGTCTGAACTTGATGAAATGGAACACCTCATGCATTTCTTTACCAACTGGTTCTGAATCTACGCTAAAGAAATATAACCCTAGAACATCACCTAGTGTAAGATGTGGGTTAATTGCCCACGTCTCATGTACTACATCTTGTATCCATCTCGGAAGTTGTGATGTTTCTGAGAAACTTGGCGATCTTTTATGAACCGATGCTAAGGCTCCAAATTTATACTAGCTTTTTACATCTTGTGGATGAGATTCTGGCATCATCCACACTCTGGGATATCTTACAGACACATCTACTAGACATTTGGCCGGATTAATTCCTACCCTGGTTATTAACTTCTCCCATCTCTGTTGATAGACCTAAAAATGAGAAGTTTTCAAAATCTCGTAAGTATAGATCTTAGATTTGCCTGTCTATGGCCTAAGATCGATCTCTTCCTCATTAAACTCTGAGGCGGGGGGTTGACTCGAAGGCTTGGGATTCGACTTTGGAGTTTTGATTTTAACTTGAGACATATCATCCATGAATGATTTTGTCTCAGTTCTCATGCTAGGGGTACTTGAATCCCTTGTTACAGGTCTAGAGCTCTGTACTCGAAGTGTTTCCTTTTACACCATTGAATATTTCACCCGGAGAAGTGGCCTTCTCATTACAGACCATAACTGTTCGTTGGCCTATAAACAACCTCGTATTCGATCAGAAAATATTTCTCGATCAATCATTTTGACCTTCTGGCTACCTGTGCATTGCGGGTCAATGCATCGAACTCTTATTGAAGCATCTCCAGGTGTTCCATTAGATTCCTCGCTATTTTGAGGAATGAATCAATTTTCGAACCCTCCATCTCTTGTTAAGAAATCTATAAGAACATTCTCGTGAGATTTTATAATGACAATATTATAATTATAATATTGACATTCTGCTTGGCATCTAAGTAATCTAATCTTTTCTGGTTTAGATTCAGTTTTGTTCTTTAAAAAGGCTTTAACACTCGAATTATCGATTTTTAAGGTGAATTTATTGGATAGAAGAAATAAAGGCCATTTCTTAAGTGCCTTTCTAACTGCAAATAAATCCTTCTCATTAATATGCCATCGATTTACTTCACTATTCGAAAATAGTCCACTGCAATATTTGCATGACACTTCTCCTTTTGGCATTACTTTTATAAGAACAGCTGCCCACTAATAATCACTGGCATCCGTGTATAGAACTAGTTCATCCTTGTCATTTGAAATTTCCAGTTTGGGAAGCTGTTTGCAAATCTCCTTAAGCTGTTTAATTCCTTCATGGTGTTCTTTTTCCCATTTGAAATCGGCGTCCTTTTTTAGTAGGAAACTAAACACCTTCCTGTAATGTGCTAGGTTATTTGTAAACATCCCAGCGAAATTAACAGCTCCTGGAAAACTTTGAAGTTGCCTTTTGTCCTTGATCATGTCTAGAAGTCTCTGTATCTTTTCTACAATATGATTTTGTATAATGATTCCAGACTCATCGATTTCTATCCCAAGAAACTCAATTTTTCTTGCAGCATTTACTACCTTCTTTTATGAAAGCACTAATCCCTCTTTGTGTCAAGCATCTGAAAAAATTTCTAAATATTTTAAATGATCCTTCATGTTCTTTGATGCGATGAGTATATCATCAATGTATACGAACATGAAACTGAAATAATCTTTAAAGAGATTATCCATCTTCCTTTGATATTTCTGGGGTGCATTTGCTAGACCCATGGGCATAACATTCAAGATATAGTGTCCTTGGGGTGTGGACAAGGCCATGAACTTCTTGATTCCTTCTTCCATCTTAATCTAGTAAAAACCTGATTTGCAGTCGAACTTGGAGAACACTTTTGCATTATTAATGCAATTTACCAAATATTCCCTACTTGGAATATAATACCCATCGAATTCCAAGATGTTATTAATTCCCTTATAATTAATAACTAATCTTGGTTTTCCTCTTTTTATTTCTCCATGGTTGCGGACCAGGAACCTTGGGCTAGTATATGGAGAGACGCTTGCTTCAACTAAATTAAGGTCAATGTGTTCCTTAAGTATTTTTTGCATATCCTTTTGATCTTCTTGATTCATCAGGATAGGCTTGTATATAACAAGCTCATTTTCTTTTCTATCTTTCACCTTCAAAGATGATTTGAGCTCATAATTATTCCACCATGATAGATGATCTTTGTTGAAATTCTTTTGATATCCTCCAGCGAAATTTGTTCTTCCATAGTGGTGTCTAGTTGTGAGCCTGTTTCTAGGCTAGCTTTGAGGAATTCAATCGCTTCAGGTTTTATCCTCTCTTCCTTTTGTCCTCTTAGACTCTCATTTTATAGTTGGATAATTGCTTCTCCTTATTTTCATCGGTCCTTCATTTTTGGGTGTCGGAGTTTTCCTTCATCACCACGCTTGCTCCGAAAATTGATTGGCATTATTTTGTGGAATGCCTCTCTTAATCACTGGACTATAATATTATAACCACATGGGGTTGTGGAAATAAGTCTTCTAGTCTCATTTTCTTGCGTGAATCTTTTAAATATCTATAGAAAACTATTTCCTAACAAAATATCCGCTCCTGTATCATGGAAATAGATTGGTGGAGTTTTGACCTTGTACCATGGAGTACCATTTACTCCTCCCATCATCATTTCCACTTGCTTGATCTCTCCCTTAAGGACGAGAATCCTTTTAGAGAAATCTCTTCCCGCTACTGGAGATAATATTATTCCTCCATTTCTTTTGGGAAGACTTCTTGTTTAGCTGTACAGGTTCCTACGCCTGAATCAATGCAGGCTGTAAAATATTCTGCACAATATTTTTCGTTTATCATTCCAATGAGAATGTATATGGAGAATGGGCTGGTGCTCATTTAATTTTGTATCTTTTCTCACCCACCGTAAACTCCATTCCATATCTTAATACTTCCCAAGGTTTATGATCCTCGAGAAACTCTATCCCTAGATTTAGCTGCTCTAGGATTCTTCCTGCACTACCTTCAATAATTATTTTAGTTTATCCAGTCTTGAGGATTCCTTGATATCTTCCTAGGGAAGGTTGTTGTAAGTGATATAATGCATCATAAGGGAAGACATTTAGACAAGAATATAACAAAGTATTTTAGAGTATGTATGCTTTCTGAGTAGTGTCGAATATCACTTCTACACCTTTCCATCTTTCTGGGCACTTCAACTCTCCATTAGTTTTGAACACTCCAGAAGCTCAAGTGCTCTGGCTGATTCTTGGACCTTCCCATTGAGGTCCACTGATCATTCTGTCTTGTTGGAAAGATATTCTCCTTGGTTCGATCATGATACTCCAGCTTTTATTAAGAATCGGACAATCTTGGATTCTCATATCAATTTCTCCAATTGTTGGAGATTGCATGATCTCCAGTAAGACAGCTTTTGCCACGTCTTCAATGATCCTTGGTATTTATATGAACTCTTTTCTCAAGAATACTTCTGAATGATGATTATTCGAGAGTGCATAAGAAATCTTGTATATAATCTAGTAGGTTCTTTTCCCTCCGTCATCAAGTCTAGTCCCTTAAAGTCTTGATGAAGGGTAAGGACTCTGCTGAAATCTCGATCTGACAAATTATACACAATTCTTGGGTAGACGTTAATGCCAATTTCCCCACGTACAAATTTCCCATGACCGCTCCAAGACAAGAATCTTTGAGATTTGAGACTCTTTTATCAAAGAGAGCGAGATTTAATGGCGAATCAACTCCTTCTTTAAAAGATGATTTTATAATTACTCTAATGGCTCCAATGTGGATCCATGAAAGTGTATTCGACATTTCTCTTCCGAGTCCACTCTTAATCTCCTGGATTTCTCTATAGGGGATTAGTTGCATCTTGATTGTGTTTCTTGTGTATTCCGTAGGTATCGCAAATTCTCCTGTGGAAACTCTGCGGATAATTTGATGTTTCCGGTTCCTCAACCCCAACTTATTCATCACCTTTTCCTTTTCTCCTATTGTAAATACTTCATACATTTGGAGTTTTGGATCTTCTTTCATTATTCTCATAAGTGTCTTATGAGAAACCGTTGTATGTGAGAGGAATCCTGACATATCCTCCATAACTACTTGCTGAAGACATTCTCATTCACTCTGATTCTAAATATGATTCACTTCCATCTTCAAAGTAAATTTCTTCTTCATAGATGCTTTCATCTGAGGGTATATCCTCAAATTGATACACCAGTACCAAATTTTGATAATAGACATCTTCTTCGAACTCTTGGGTTGTCTCGAACTGTTTAACTCCTCTTTTTTTATTCACAGGGAAATATGTAGAAATGTGCCCTTTAACTCTGCACATCTAGCAACTGCAATCTTTAAATTTTTCATTAGCTCTAGTATGAGCTCGTCTGAAAGTTCTTTTTGTTGAAGTCCTGCTGGTGCTTCCTTGGTTGGAAAATGAGCCCCGGCTTCGGCTTGGCCCCGTCCTTTGTCCTGATTTATAATTTCTGGCCTTTTGTTTTGACCAGAACCTTCTTGGTTTCCATGGAAACCTTTTTTTTATTTCTACGAGCATAAGGGTGGCTTCTTTCTTTCTTCTACGTATGTCTTTGAGGACCTCCAAATATTGTTGGGATGTCATTTTCAGCACAACATAGAGGAACTGATTTATTAATTCCTCTTAATCTCTTGTAATTCTTGTGAAGCGCCGACTGGTGGAACCACTCTACTAACTTGGCTTTTAGTAATGCCATCCTTCTTGCAATCGTATCCATATCATTTGTTGGCCTGTATTCTTGGATCAACATCTCTCTCTAAGGGGTTGGTATTTTTGCAAAGAAAAGTTGCACCGCATCTCCATCATTCACTTTGGCTTTCCACCGGTATTCAGTGAATAGTTGGATATACTCATCTACATGAAAGATGTCTCACAACTCGAGGAAATAGAGTACTTGTCTATATTTTTTCTATTTTTCCTCTTCCACGCCCTCAAAATATCATGTGCCGATAAAATGGATTTTAAATTATTTAGCCATATTATCGACTATTCCTTTTAATGATTCTCAAGATATAAATCCCATTTTTATATCTAATCCTGTTAAATCCCATGCGATCTAAGGCTCATTTCATGGAGTAAAATAAACCCTCCCTTTTCTAAGCCGAGAGTTCCAGCCGTAATTCGCATTGCAGATGCCCAATCATCTATTAGTATCTCTCGATTCTTGAAATCTAGTACATCCAAATTTAACATTAATCCATACGGATGTATGAGATCAAGTTGATACTCCCCATATGGCATTTTGAGAATATTGGGCCTTCGCGTTGCCTGGTACCCACTATATCTGTAGGGTCTCCTTTTATGGTGAAATCCCCAACATGTGGCATTGGTGCATCTTGTACTTGTTCATGTGAGGCCGTACTTTTTCCTGGATTGAAACTTGGTTGTGGTGGTGCAGGAGTGCCTCTTGGAACCAAGTCCGAAGAATCTCCTGAGTTCATTTTTAGATCCACAATACCCAATCCTGTGAAGGATTCGATAAGGTCGTGTAGATCTTCAATGTTGATTTTCTCCTTTACTTATTGGGTTTTAAAGTAGTTCCTTTGATTATTGCCATTATCTTTTCTTCTTCCGTTGGTTGTATTATAACATTGATCGGTCTCCCCTTTTTATGTAGAAGGGGTTCCGTTCTGAAAGTTATACGTCATCTTCCTCCGGATGTACTTGGTTTAGCTTCAAGGGCCTTGACTCATTTTTGAACATCAATTAGTCTTTCTCGTGTTTCCTTTTAATGTTCAAGTATCTCTTTCATCTGCACCTGGATTCGTTATTGATGGTGGTCGATGTCTTGTACCATTCTTTGGATTTCTCTAAGATCTTTAGGATTTTTAGAGGAATCGAATATCATCTCCCTGCAGTTGGATCTATTGATGGGATTCATGAGCGACATCCCTATGATTCATCAGATCTGTCTTTAGCATCTGATTTACCCAAAGGTAACTCAGGTGATATGCTTTTTGTTTCGTGCATTGTCTAAAGGTTTCCTTGTCGACTCCGGTGAGATCTTGTTCAACATATTTGTTGTCTCAATATGTTATTTTCTCTTGATGGTCCAACTCGTATATTCCAAAATTTGGAAATATCTCCTGAAATGAATACATATCGAACACTCATTCGGATCCATTTTTAGAGATAAGTATTAATTTCAAAGGCACGAAGTATTCATTACATAACCATTTTGTATCAAATACATTGAAGTTAAGTACTCAGATTCTGAATCATAAATTTTGACTTTTATCCGCAAAAGGACAAAACTCATTACATAGAGGCAAAACTGGATTTTTGTAATATGAGGGAGTGGACCTAAAAATTAAACCTGGATTAGGGAGTGGAGGATGAATTTATTTATACGGGGAGTGCACCACAAAATGAAAGTTGAGTTGGGGATTTATATTCAAAATTCCCTTAAATCAAACTTTAGTCATTATCTATTATTTTACTGATGTTTAATAGAAAATAGTAGTCATTGTCTGACGTTGTTGAGTGAAACAACCAAAAGACCTACCTTACTATTAATTCCTTTTGTTTATAAAAAATAATTATAATTTCGAAGTCAACGAGTTTGTGTTTGTTATCCTTTCAATAGCATTTTACATTTCTTGCTTATATTTGTGGTATGTAATTGGGGTTCAAAAAACTTATCCTTTGTTATGAAAGGGGCTTAACATAGCCCAAAGTTGTTGAAATTGAAATGATTTTCACATAATAGTTTACTTTTTGCTAGTTGAATTGGTTAAGTTATGCAATGTTTGTATCCGTTTGGGGCTTCATTTTGATGAAATGTGTAAACTATTAAGCTATGAGGTGTATAGTTTTTACGACATTAAAGGGTACATTTATCTTACAAATGGTAGCATCATTCGGGAAAGCAACATGGGGAGGTAATAAGTTCTTGAACTCAAGACTCATTCCACTTTATAATAATCTTGTTGACCATTCTTCTATAATATGATAACATTTCAAAGTGTTACTTTTTTCTAGGTTTAGTTATAATACTTATTTAAAACTTCATACAAACGTGCTTCTCTACATAAAATTAAAAGAAAAATAAACTTTATATATAGTGTCACGAGAAATGTGAGACCACATGACATGACATGTAGACTCACATTCAAGTAGAACAAATATTGAGAGCTTCCCTTAAGTAAAAAAGCCTCTTAACATCTAATCCCTTGGTGACAGTGTCTGCCAACCAATTTTCAGTGTTATATACTCCATGCGAATTACGTTTTTCTCAACAAATCTTTTATAAAGTGATGTCAGATGTCGAGGTTTTTTGTACGAGAATGTTGAACTAGATTCCTTGATATATAAATAGCATTATAGTTATCATAAGAAATAGTTAGTGTGCCGCTATGTAAACCATAGTCCTCAGTCATTTGGTCCAATAACAACAATTGGGAATAACAACTTTTAATAACTACATATCCAAACTCGGCTGTTTAATGTGACATAATTTTTGTTACGACTAAACCAAGATACCAAATCAGTTTCAAGATAAGATAAGGACCAGTCATACTCTTTCTATCATTAACATCACCTTTCCACTCATAATATCTAAAACTAATAATATTAGAGTTTTTATTATTTTTAAACCAAATACCTAGATTTGTTGTACCACCTACGTAACGAATGATACATTAACAACTTCCAAATGGGCGATCTTAGGACTAGCTTGGTAACAAGCAGAAAGACAAACACTATACATAAATCAAGATGATTAGAATTTAAATAAAGTAAACTCCCTCTCATGCTTCCAAATAAGGTATGATAGACACCCTCAGGCTCATGATCCTTAAACAGCTTATGATTAGATCCCACAGGAGTTTTCAAGTGAGATGCATTTTCTAAATTAAACTATTTAACCAAGTTACATGCATACTTGCTTTGTGAAATGAAAATCCCTTCAGACATTTGCTTAATATTCAATCCCAAGAAATAACTCAATTCACCAACCATGCTCATTTTCAGACGTAGGTGTCATAGAGTCTACAAAGATTTTTGAAATCTTTTATATGAAGACCCAAAAATAATATCGCCCGCATTGATTCAAGCAACAAGGATGTCATTGTTAATTCTTTGATTAAAAAGATTTTTATCAACTTCACCTTTTTTAAAACCAATTTTAATAAGATGTTCACCTAATTTCCAATCAAAAGCTTGAGGAGGTTGTTTGAGACCATAAAGGTCTTTGTAAGCTTATACGCATGTTTATGTTTAAGATGATCCTCAAAACCTTGAGGCTGTGCAGCATACACGTCCTCATTAAGTAGAACGTTCAAGAAGGCATGCTTGATGTCCATTTGGTGAAGTTTTAATGTCAAGATGAAAAGATATTGTCAACAACAAATGAAATGACTTAATTTTTGTTACTAGGGAAAAGGTTTCATCTAATCAACCCCCTTAACTTGAGTGTATCCTTGATAAACCAAACGCGTTTTGTTACGAACAATATCTGCCTTGGTCATCAGCTTTTGTTTTAAAAAATCATTATTTTTTTATGTCATTCTATCATTTGGATGAAGTACTAAGTACCAAATATCATTTTTAGTAAACTGATCAAGTTCTTCTTGCATTGTATTAAGGCTAAACTCATCTTGCAAAGCCTCAAAAACCCTCTTAGGTTTAAAAGAAGAAACATAACAGTTAGTATTTACCACCGGGCACTGTATAGGCATAATTGCCAACTTTACCATTTGCTTGAAATTTATTTTCCTCTTTCGAGTACCTATATCATCACCAACATCATCAATTACTTGAGATATGGGATGATTATTTTGAATTCTACTAGTGATGTTCTTACTTTGGATCGTAATAACCCCATCATTCAAAATCATTTTTGGATTCAGTAGGTCCAGATGTTTTCTATGAATGTCGGTGTCTCTACGGTGACATCTGGAGCAAACTCATATTCGATGTAAGTAACATCCTGAATGACATTTATAGTATCCAAAAGAGAAGTTGGCACATTGATCAAATTTGAAGTGTCATCTTCCTTACAGTTCTTATTCAAGTCTGAAAATCATAAATAATAACATTAACGATTTCCATAACAGTTCTTGTGCATTAATTAACACCTGATATGCACAAGTATTTGAATAATAGACCAAGAACAAACACATATCACTTTCAGAATCAGATTTATTAAGAGTAATTATGTCATTTAAAACATAGTAAATGCATCTAAAAATATGAAAATACTTGAGGTTGGGTTTCTTAACGTACTACTCACTAAATAAAAACAATTAACAATATGGCATGCAGTGTGATAGGCTTCAACCCAAAACATTTTGTAAGATTCTTCCAACTTAACATGACTAGCAAATTCTTGTAAAGCCCAATTTTTCCTTTTAGTAACCCCATTTTCCGAGGAGTTTTGGGTTCCAGAAATTAATGCAACACACTTTTTTAATCACAAAAGGAAGTGAAATATGAGTTCTCAAATTCTTTATCATGATCTGATCAGATTCTAGAGACTCTCAAGTTGCACAAGTAAAATTGTACAATATTTTAAATGAATCAAACATATCCAATTTCTCAAGTAAGAAGAATATCCACGCATTATGAGAGAAATCATCAACAAGAATAAATGAATAGTTTTTACTACCAATACTCTCAAAATTAATCAAACTCATAAGATAAATGAACAAGTTCAAAATAATGAGAAGTAGTGGTATCTTATTTCCTAGGATGAGGAACATATATTTATTTACTCTTTTGACAAGGAACACACACACCTCACATTAGTGTTAATCTTAGGCAAACCATGCACAACATCAACTTTTGACAAATCTTTAATCATTTTAAAGTTTACATGACCAAGTTTTTGGTGCCATAAATCAAGTTAATTAGTATAGCATTATGACACACTTGAGTACCACCAAATTGATATCAATTACTAGCCAATCTCAATCCTGCAAGAACACAAGTGTTAGAATAATCACACACTTCACATGGATTTTTATCAAACCTTAGAAAAAATCCACTACCACAAAGTCGGTTGATACTATATGATTAGCCATAAGTCCATCAACATGAATGACTTTTTATAAACTTGGAAATCAATCAACATTCAAGGTCCCCTTACCAATAATCCAACCATGAACACCTCCATTAAAAGAAACTTTATCTCCATCATAAGATTTTAATCCTTTATGTGGCTTAATATTGCGAGAATAACCACAGTAAGAGTACCACAAACCAGAAATATTGGACTTGGAGAGAGGTATAGGCAATATTATAATTGATATTTATTTATTAACCCAGATGGTTCGAATGTTACCGCAAATGTGACTGGAAGTCAAAGACATTTTTGATGACATTTTCTTTTAGAATTTTTTTGAGCACAATCAGGTTTCAATTTAAAACAAAAAGGTTTAATGTGTCCAGGACCAGAACGGTAATTAAAAATAAATTGGCATTTTCTTGGTCTTGATTTTCATTTAAAAGAGTTCTTAGCATTAGTTGGCATTGGTGATGAATCAACACCTTTTCCTTTAACAAAAAATAGGTTTTTATAACCAAGAACAATCTTGTCAGTCTTATTTCCCTACTATAGGACTTCGTCAAATGTCACTCTACTCTAATTAAACCGTTTAATGGTAACAACCAATCAATAACGTCCAAATCTAACCCTTTCATATTCGGCTCCTTTTTGGTGATAGTAACTTCTAACGAGCGATGACAGTTTTTGTTCATCATTTTTTAATGTAAAATGTTTGTGCATTTTTTAAAAAAATATCAATCCTTTTTCTTGTTCCTACCATTCGTTTAGAAGCTCTTCATAGGTGTAGGTGCCCATATGATTGATATCGGTAGGTTGTTTAACCGCCAGCCATAAAAATCATCGGTGGACCAACCATAACCAAACCATATGAATATCGGTTATGGTTCCAGTTTGTAGACATCAGTTTGGTTCATAACCGGTAGTTTAGCAGTTTTTCTTAATTTTCTTGACCATTGATTAATAGATCTCAATCATTGATTTTCATTTTTTTTTTTAAATTTTAAGGCAAAACTAAAAACTGTCGGCTTTTTGGTCCCTTTCCATTGAAATTTGAAAAAAAAAACAATTTTTGTTTTAGGTTACCCCAAACCAAGTCTGAACCACTCGAACAGTTCATGATTTGGTTTGTAACCATGAACCATGGTAAATGGTTAATTGAATTATTGACCACAATTACAAACCGCTAGTTACCCGTTTAATTGGAACTTTGTGAGCACCTCTATTTACAAGACTCTACAAGTTCAGTATCAACACAAACACATCATCCTCATCGTTCTAGGTACCGATATCTGACATTTCAATAACATTTAAGCATGTATAAAGAGAAGTCAAAAAATAAATGCAATGGATATGACTGGAAATGTGAAGACATTCTCAATCACATCTTGACCAACAACAAATAGAATGATATATTCTCCCTTCAAAAATACAACAGAGTTCTCCTTAGTCTTGGGTTCATTTTAATCTTCTCCAGACTCACATTCACTCAAGGTAGCGTGAAAACTGTTTTTGAAGGTGTATTATTTTGAGGAGATTTGGACACAAGTTTTTTCAAGAAGTTATTTTAACAACGGACTTCACATAATTTTCAAAACTTTTAGTAATAAGAGCAGTATCATTCTCACCAAGGTTTGGCTTGCCAAGATCTTCATAGAAACCCAATCATTTAATTAGGAACAACCAAATCAATAGGTGAAGGATTGTCTTGAAAGGTAATATTCCTTTTTTTTTTTTGAGAAAATATATTTAAAAAGTTTAACTCAAAGGATTGGAAAATACCAATGAGTTCGTAAAGGCTAAGTGTTGATTGATCATGAGCTTCCTCAATCGAAGAGATTTTTATGTCAAAACAATTGGAAGAGAGCACAAAATCTTACTAACAAGTCTAACATTTAAAAAAGGAACACAGAGGGATTGTGAATCATTAGTGATTTCGCGTAATCCTTCATTATTAACCGCCAGCTGGAAAAATCATCAGTGGACCAACCATAACCAAACCATATGAATATCAGTTATGGTACCGGTTTGTAGATATAAGTTTAGTTCATAACCGGTAGTTTGGCAGTTTTATTTCAATTTTCTAGACCATTGATTAATAGATCTCAATCGTTGATTTTAACTTTTTTTAAATTTAAGGCAAAAACAAAAACTGTCGTCGTTTTGGTCCCTTTCCATTGAAATTCGAAATAAAAAAAAAAGCTTGGAAATTTCTCTTTTAGGTTACCCCAAACCAAATCTGAACTTCTCGAATAGTTCACGAATTGGTTTGTAACTGTGAACCATGGTCAATGGTTAAATGAATTATTGACCACAATTACAAACCGCTAGTTAGCCGATTAATTGGAACCTGATGAGCACCTCTGTTTACAAGCCACTACAAGTTCAGTATCAACATAAACACATCATCATCATCATGCTAGGTACCGATATCTGACATTTCAATAACATTTAAACATGTATAAAGAGCATTAAAAAAAGAACTACACTTGATATGACTGGAAATGTGAAGACATTCTCAATCACATCTTGACCAACAAAAAATAGAATGATATATTCTCGCTTCAAAAATATGACAAAAGAGTTCTCCTTGGTCTTGGGTTCATTTTAATCTTCTCCAGACTCACATTCACTCAAGGTAGCGTGAAAACAAATATGAAGGTGTATTATTTTGGGGAAACTTGGACACAAGATTTTTCAAGAAATTAGTTTTAACAACAGACTTCACATAATTTTCTAAACTTTTAACAATAAGAGTAGTATCCTTCTCACCAAGGTTAGACTTGCCAAGATCTCCAAAGAACCCATTCATTTCATTAGGAACAACCAGATCAATAAGTGAAGGATTGGCTTGAAAGGTAATATTCCTTATTTCTTGTTTAAGAGGATATATTTAAAAATTTTAACTCAAAGGATTGGAGAATACCAATGAGTTCGTAAAGGCTAAGTGTTGATTGATCATGAGATTCCTCAATCGAAGAGATTTTTATGTCAAAGAAAATTGGAAGAGAGCACAAAATCTTACTAACAAGTATAACATTTAAGATAGGAACACAGAGGGATTGTGAATCATTAGTATTTCACATAATCCTGCATTATTAACCGCCATATAGAAAAATCATCGGTGGACCAACAATAACCAAACCATATGAATATCGATTATGGTTCCGGTTTGTAGACATATGTTTAGTTCATAACCAGTAGTTTGGCAGTTTTTTTTTTTTTTTAATTTTCTTGACCATTGATTAATACATCTCAATTGTTGATTTTCATTTTTTTTAAATTTAAGTCAAACCAAAAACTGTCGGCTTTTTGGTCCCTTTCCATTGAAATTCGAAATTAAAAAAAAAGTTGGGTAATTTATGTTTTAGGTTAACCCAAATCAAATTTGAACCACTCGAACAGTTCATGGTTTGGTTTGTAACCGTGAAACATGGTCAATGGTTAGCTGAATTATTGACCACAATTACAAACCGCTAGTTAGCCGGTTAATTAGAACCTGATGAGCACCTCTGTTTACAAGCCTCTACAAGTTCAGTATCAACATAAACACATCATCATCATCGTGCTAGGTACCGATATCTAACATTTCAATAACATTTAAGCATGTATAAAGTGCAGTAAAAAAAGAACTGCACTGGATATGACTGGAAATGTGAAGACATTCTCAATCACATCTTGACCACAAAAAATAGATTGATATATTCTCCCTTCAAAAATATGACAAAAGAGTTCTCCTTGGTCTTGGGTTCATTTTAATCTTCTCTAGACTCACATTCACTCAAGGTAGCATGAAAGTAATTTTTGAAGGTGTATTATTTTGAGGAAATTTGGACACAAGTTTTTTCAAGAAATTAATTTTAACAATGGACTTCACATAATTTTCAAAACTTTTAGTAATAAGAGCAGTATCATTCTCACCAAGGTTAGACTTGACAAGATCTTCAGAGAACCCAATCATTTCATTAGGAATAACCAGATCAATAGGTGAAGGATTATCTTGAAAGGTAATATTCCTTATTTTTTGTTTGGGAAGATCTATTTAAGGAACTTAACTCAAAGGATTGGAGAATACCAATGAGTTCGTAAAGGCTAAGTGTTGATTGATCATGAGATTCCTCAATCGAAGAGATTTTTATGTCAAAGCAAGTTGGAAGAGAGCACGAAATCTTACTAACAAGTATAACATTTAAGATAGGAACACAGAGGGATTATGAATCATTAGTGATTTCACGTAATCCTGTATTATAGGTAGAGATTCTTCCATCCTCTTCCATATGCAATTTCTCAAACTTAGTAGTGATCCTATGAATTCTCATCATCCTAATGCTAGCAGATCCTACGCAATGAAGTTGTAGGACCATGAATCTTTGGCAGCAACACAATTTGAAACAAAATAAAACATGTTTGAGTAAATTGCTTCAAAGATAGTAGAAAGAGCTTTATGATTCATGCATCAATTTAGACGGTCATTTGATTACCAAATCATCTTATCTTGTTGTCAAAAATCACCATCTACATCAACGAATTGCGGTGGTTCCAACTTAATGAGTACCATACACCATGCTCTTTCATCAATGGATTTTATATGGACACGTATCTTGATTTTCCAAGCACCATAGTTAGTGATATAAAGATAGGAGGACAATAAACAAGCCCGAATTGTGAATCCATTACTTACAACACACAAGACCAACACTTAGTATTTTCAAATCACTACAAGAAATCACATGTTTTATGACAATTTTTTTCCAGGCATAAAATTTTGTCATAATTTGTTTATCAGTAGTGACGAATTTTAATTTTGTCACTGAAAAATACATTTTGATGACAATATTTATTTTTGTCATCATCAATCTAGTTTTTCGTCACTAATTCGCATATTTGATGACAATTAAATGGAATTTGTCACAATGATGGAATAACGAAAAAAAAGGGTAGGAAAGAACCTTTCGGCGACAAACTTGTAATAAATGGTGACGACATTCGGTGTCACAACAAATCTTTATTCTTAACAACACTATATTTTGTAATTATTTTTTCATGAGAAATGGTGACGACATCCAGTGTCACAATAAGTTTCTTTTCATGACAACACCATATTTTGTCACTGCTTCGAGAAAAGATAGTGACAACATTATTTTGACACTAAAGTCTTATTTAGTGATGACAAATATGAATTTCTCATTCTCATCAAAATTTTGGATGAGGCTTTTTCAATAACAACTTGATAATAATTGGTAATGACATTTTGTATCTCTACATTTTTTAATCTAAGTATTATTCAACTTAATTTTTTTTATGTTTATTTCACTTACTTTATAGTTTGTAATGACTATTATATTATTATAAAATATTTATTAAGTTTCTTGTTTTTAAAACTGATTAAATAAGTTTATAAATTTAAAATAGATTATTATTTTTTCCTCTCATTTCAAGTTTTGAGATTTATTTATTATTGTATTATAACATTTTATATTTTTCTACAAAAGTTCTCAATTAATCTCTTTTTGTGAACACCTTTTTTTGTGTGTGAAATATTTATTTAGAAATTAATCACTCTTTATTATATTCTTATCTAATTTAAATATATTTTTATATTTATTATAATACTTTAGTTATATTTTTCATTTTTAAAATATATCAAACAATTATTCATTATTAAGTAGTTACTTAACTTGCTTTATAATTTTTAACGGCTTATATTATTATTCTAGACTACTTTTAAGTTTTTTATTTATAAACTTGTTAAATAAATATATAAATTTAAACAATATTTTTTTTTCTGATTCTAAGTTTTGAGGTTTATTTAGCATTATATTATAACAATTTATAGTTCGGTTTTATTTTTTTTACTTTTTTTGTTTATTAAATAGTTATGTAAATTTATTTTATATTTATGAGAAGCATTAACTTTTGTATTAAGCTTAAAAAATGAATTTCTGGTAAGTTATGTTGGGTTAAAAGAAAGATTAAACTTATTTTTGAATATATATTTCTTTCATGAATTATAAAATATAATATCAGAACCATGTGGTAGAGTGGTTAGGGCTATGTATCAAAATTACTAGTTTTTTCTTACGCCCGTGCGATGCACGGGGTAGAAATTTAAAATATAAAAATGTAAATTATATTAATATTACTTTTATTATTATCTACTATGTGAAGATATATAAATAAACAGAGAGATAGAGATGAAGAGAAATAACTAAAAAATCCCTACATAAATTATATATCGAATCCACATTATATATATGAACGTTAATATTATACGTTAGTGAATACTTCTTTGTACATTACATTATTGGTCATGTTCGATTCAGAATTGTCATCACCACAAACTAATATCTTCAAACCCTTTCGATGGGTGACACGCCACAAAGCAACATATAACTAACCATGACTGGACACATGATTCTTCAGAAAAAGGCAGATGTTCGAAAGTAATTGACCCTTACTCTTATTTATCGTTATCGCATATGAAATCATGAGCGAAAATCGCCTTCGTTTAAACTTTGAAAGGTATTTTAACGTCAGAAGGCGTTAGACACATGCAGTAAAGCAACACCTTTTTGCCTGCTTTTGAACCAGTTAGAGTTTTGCATTCAAGGACGTGCGTTGAAAGTCTTGTAACAACCAATCTCGTCCCGTTACATAATTTCATGGAGTGGTCTATGTTCCTCAATAAAATAATGGGAGTCCCCCTTCATATGAAATTTGTGATTGGGCACCCCACAACACTTTGTTCCACTCAAGAATTCAGGCGTGTGCAAATCGCTCCAGAAGTCATTCCTACCGTCGGATTTTCAAAAAAATAAAAATAATAATCTCATAATCTAAATTTAAAACTACACACAATTCATTTATAAAAAGAATTAATAAATTAAATTAAACTAGTCCACGTGAATGGAAATTAAAATAAAATTCCCAAATATATAAATTACCAGATGCATGGTTTTAATTAAACACAATAAATTTAATAAAATTACCAGATAATACATTTGAATTACATAATAATAGAATAAGATATTATTCTAATATCTTAATTCAATTCAAAATTAATAAAGTATATTCATACATACACATATATATAAAATTAATGAGCTTTTCACTTCAAATTACGATTACGAACAAATTGAATGTACTCTAAGATTAATAATATATTATAGATTAAATTAAATTAATCTACATTAATATGTGAACAAAGTACTTAAAAATTAATAAAATACATACATACATACATACATACATACATACATACAAATATTTTTCTTTTATGAAAAGAGTACTTGTGCCATTAAATAAAGAAAACATACATGAAGCATACCAAAAATTATTTAAAGAAACAACTAAAATTTAAAAAGTAAACAAAATAAAAGAAAATACGTAGAAATATTAAATAGAATTTTTTATCAAATATATAAATATATATGTAATTTATTAAATATTTACTTAGTAACTTAAATTTATAAAATTACAGCTAGATCATATTGATAAGTCATTGAATACTAGCGTATTTGATAAAAAAAAATTCTGAAAATCTTGTAATATAATTTTACAAATACAAAAAATTCTAAATAAGTTTATTATTCATAAAATAAGAAAATTAAATTAAATTAATCTACATTAATAGAGATTGATATTAAAAAAATCAAATGTATGCAGTACCATATATAAGGTTTAAATGAAACACAAATAAGTAATAAACACATTTGATAAAATACCTTACATCATATTAGATAATCAAATATATAAACAAAAGTAAATTAATCTACACGCAAAATTAAAAATTGAGTTATGTACAATAATGCATAATCGATTTAATTTAAACACAATCGAGAAATTTTAAAAACATCATAATCTAATTTTAAATTTTCTATAAATTTAAAATAAATAAATAGAATTTAGAAATATTTAATAGTAGAATTAATAAAATTCAACGAATTTAAAACCCATTTAATTGATTAAACCCAACCCAAACCATAATTTATTCCTAGTCCACTTAAAATTGAGATACCCAATTATTTTGAGTACAATTTAAAATTTGATAAGCCCAACCATAGATCCGGATCCAAGCCCATAACATGACTAGATAACCCTAGGTATAAAAGTTGGTAACTCTAAAAAAATTTAAGTATCTTGAATTTAAATCAATACATTACCAGATACATGATTTTAATTAAATACAATAGATTTAATAACATTACTA
The DNA here is from genome assembly GCA_014905375.1 of Phtheirospermum japonicum. NCBI lineage: Eukaryota > Viridiplantae > Streptophyta > Magnoliopsida > Lamiales > Orobanchaceae > Phtheirospermum > Phtheirospermum japonicum. The sequence goes on along the minus strand of BMAC01000262.1, from coordinate 942,994 downwards.
GACAATACATTTAAATTAACATAATATTAAAATAAGATATTAATCTAATATCTTTTTTAAATTAAAAATTAATAAAGTATAAACATACATACACATCCACATACACACTCTCTGTATATACTTTAAAAATGAATAAAATTATTATTCTAATATCTTAGTTCAATTCAGAATCATATAAAAAATCAAATCAAATAAAATATCCAAAATTATTATTCTAATATCTTATTTCAATTCAAAAATTAATTATAGTCTATACACACATACACATATACATAAAAAAACAAATACTTATAATTAAAAGTAAGAAAAAAGAATATAATGTTATTAAATTAATAATTATAATAAATAACTAAATTTGAAAAGGCAAAAAAAAAAAAGAAAATACATAGACATGTTAATTAAATATTATATTATATATAGATAATTTTTAAATTGTTCATTTTTTATAGATAATAGTTTAAGTTTAATTATTTGAGAAATACAAATAGAATATTATTTAGAAGCCCAATTAATAATAATAATAATAATAATAATAATAATAATAAACTAAGACATTCGATTCTCGAACAACTTGACATTGATCTTCTTTATAACACCACTAATTCGTCCTCCATGTTTTACATAATTAGAGAAAATTTAAGTCAATTCAATATATTAATCGAATATTAGTAGACAATCCAAACTATATATCTATATATAATGATAAAGATTAGTAGACTAACCGAACCTATTTATCTATATATAATAATAAAATAGTTGAGAACTAATAATTACCTCCGAATCATGAAAAACGATCTACATGGAGGTCTTTTGTTTCTTATCATCAAATCCTGACCGAGCAAAAAACCGAACAACCCTAAGCTTAAGTTCTTTTTATTCGTTCAGTCGATGTCTTTTGATGAGTCCAAATAAAGGAAACATCGTTCTAAAAATTATTGCTGCCCAAGTTTTGAAAATAGAGAAAAATCACAAACACATTTGGGTGGAGAATTGAAATTAATTTGCAAAGAATAGGAACCTATATTTATATGGAGAATTAGTTGAAATCCTAGAAATTCAAGTTTTGGAATTCTAATAACCCAAACAGATATAATTTCGTATCCCCTCATTACTTGTATCCGATTTTAATTTTTTGTCAATTTTTTATTTGTCGATTATGGAACGAAAAGAATATATCGATTCCATGAATTAAATGTCTTTAATTAGGCAAATAAATTGTATAAAATCTGATTTATTTTTTAAATATGATTCCAACTTGAAATATCAGAATTATTCAATATTGAATAAAAATCTGATGTACTGTATTTTCTTTGTTTATGATTCTATTTTTTATACATTTTTTATTGGTTGATTTTATAGTGAAGAAATCAATCTACTGCATTTTCCATAAATTAAAATTTGAATTTGAAATCTCAAAATTATTCAATATTGGATAAAAATCTTATGTACTGTATTTTCTTTGTTTTGGATTCTATTTTCCGTACATTTTTTATTGGTTGATTTTATTTTTAAAGAATTGATATGCTGCATTTTCCATAAATATTGTCACACCCCATTTTCGAAAAGTGTAAATTTTGATTATTTATAAATAAAACTCCCAAAATAAAGGGTGTGAGTTTTCAATAAATCACAATCACAATAAATTTGAGCGGAAGCGTGAATAAAACTTAACATTCATTTAAAAATAGGAGATTCACTTAATGAATTTGGGCGCAGCACCGGCGGAGGCAGGCGAAGCGGCGTCGTCCTCCCGGTGACAGCGACGCTCCTCCTTCGGTCGTCGGCGAACGGAAATTGGGCGGCGGCGTTCAGGTCGGCAGTTCGGCGAAACCCAAAGCAGCGGCGGGGCCCGGGGCTGCGAACGGACGGCAGTGGCGAGGCAGGCTCGGGCCGTGGGTTTTCGTACGGGTCTGGTGGTGGTGGTGGTGGTTCGTTGGCCACTGGTGGTTGTGGGTGGCGGCTGGTTGCGCGTGGGCGAGCTTGCTGGCGTGGCAGTGGAGGCCAGTAGCCAGAGTGGTGGGGATGGTGACGGGCAGTGATGGTTTTGGCCTACCGGGAAGGGTTGCCGATGGTTGTTCGGGTAGGTTGGTGGCTCGGCTGCGTGGGGTTTGG